>PVKP010009771.1:0-67012 GCA_004027715.1 Plecturocebus donacophilus | reverse complement strand
AAATTAAAAACACACACACACACACAAGGCAAACGTGAAGAAACAAGGTCCCAGAGAGAAGGAAGGAGACAGGTCCAAGAACACAGGCAGAAGGGTTAGTGCTGCAGTGAAAGAGAAACACCACTTTGACAGTCAGCAGGAACAGAGAATATCAGTACTTGCCAACAAAATTTATTTTGGGGGTAGATGTTTTCTTGGCAGCCATATTTGTAGGCACTGCTGATACTTTAGTGTTAGATGTGCTATTAAGAGATGAGTTTCCTGTAGTCGTAAGACCCTTCATTGAAGACGTTGCAATTGATGAAGTATTCACAGTACAATTGTTTGCTGCAATGCTTGAAGGAGAGGCAGTCGGCTTTGAAGCAGACACAGCTGTTGAAGAAGTAGCTTGGCTAACAACGTTTGGTTCTGTTGATGGAATGGGTTTACCAAGTTTTGTGTGTAACTTAACCACCTATAAAACAAAAGCACGCTTATTTGTCAGGAAACTCAAACAGATTTTGAAAAGTCTGCCTGGAACATTGTAAAATGAAAATCTAAACCATGCTTTTCTTTGCTATATTTTTTCTGCTATATGTTTTTGTATATATACACATATACAAAACTCATTACTTTCAAGATAATCTCTGTGAAGCAAATATAGGATACATATTCCATCTACTACTAGGTGAGGAAACTGAGACAGAGAAAGATGAAAGGACTTGGCTACATTAAAAATAATCACATGACAATTCCCAGTTAGTGAAATAAATGGTTTAGTTCAATTTAAAGAAAGGTCTCCAGTCTTCCCCTCTTTTAGCAATGATTATTTGATGCCACCTTTATGTATTATTAGCACATAAGAAAGGCATATAATGCACTTAAAAGTTTTCAAAATTTGAAGTCACCTTTACCTAACCCCCACTGAAAAAGTAAAAGATAACAGAATCAAGACATAAGGGTGTGGGAAAAAAACACCTACTTTCTGATGCTTAGCACCACGAATGTGGGCAGCATATGCATCTGCTCCTGTACAAGACACATCGCAGAGCTCACAACGTAGCTGATTTTGAGTCCCACGAGTAGAATTGTTGCTGTTGCTGGTATTTTGTGAGGCTTTCAATGCAGCTTCTTTTTTTTTATGTTTCTGTCCTTCTAGGTGTTCTTTATAAGTCTGTTTCAAATAAAAAGGAAATGATTTGCATCACTAATTTTCTTTACACATCATTTAGGATTATTTAATTCTCAAATCTCTAATAATTGTTTAAAGATGAGACCAAAATACAATTTTTAAATTGAAAAAGAGCACAGGGCATTCCTTATATATGTGACATATCTATGGTTCTCTGTATCTTGTTTACCAAGAACATTATCTAACACTGAGTTACAAAGTACTTTCATACATAGCCACAATATAAGGCAATGGCTTTCAGTTCTAAGAATTTATCTTTTGTTGCTTATGTTGGACAGAGAATGCTAACAGACAGTGATCATTCCACAAAGAAATTAAATTTAGTTACAGGATTAAGATGAGGTGGGGGAGATGTGCCTATATCATTAGAAGAAAGAAAAAGGTACTGTATGGTAACAAGGCTTTTTACAAACAGTTATGTTTATTTATAAAACTGATTTTTTCTAATTCAGAATGCATTTTGACATAAATTCTGATTAGAATCCATGCACCCTAAATGAAATTTATTTAAAATACATGAGGGCCAATACTGCACATACTTGCAAGCAAAAACAGTGTTATAATAATATTAGCCAATAAAATAGTGAAATCTTATATTAAAAATAATTGTGAATGCAGATGATTGAGGAAGGCAGTTAATTAAAATGAGAGGAAATTGGCCAGGTGCGACGGTCCATGCCTATAATCCCATCACTTTGGAAGGCCGAGGCAGGTGGATCACAATGTCAGGAGTCTGAGACTAGCCTGGCCAATATGGTGAAACCCCGTCTGCACTAAAAACACAGAAAATTAACTGGGCATGGTAGCGTGCGCCTGGTGGAGGTTGCAGTGAGCCAAGATCGTGCCACTGCACTCTAGCCTGGGCAATGGAGCAAGACTCAGTCTCAAAAAAAAAAAAGAAGAGAGAGAGAGGAAATTAATAAGAACAACTGGGTGGTTTTGTAAGTTGGACCAAATGGTTCCTCCCTCATACTTTTTTTTTTTTGAGATGGGTCTCACTCTGTCACCCAGGCTTGAGTGCAGTGACGCAATCTCCACCTCCCAGGCTCATGCAATCTTCCCACCTTAGACTCCTAAGTAGCTGGGACCACAGGTGCCTGCCACCATGCCTAGCTAATTTTTTGTATGTTTGGTAGAGATGGGATTCTGCTATGTTGCCCAGGCTGGTCTCAAACTTTCTTTTTAAAAACTACCTCTTAAAAGACAGTTATAAACTGACAGACAAATAATTAGCATAAAATCATATGTTGTTCATACAATTTCAGAGCTGGATGAGACTGAAGATTATCTAAAATAGTAATTTTCTAATTTTAAAATATAAGAAGCCTTTCTCCAAATGAAATCTTACACACAAAAGTAAAGAAAGTTGCTGTTTTTGAAATAAAAGAGGGAGACCTAAGGCCCAGCCATTTGATTCTCCTCTCATTATCTGTAGTGACCTGAAGCAGCCTGAGCCTCAATTATTTAGGACAAGTCCTTGTTATAGAAAAGTGAGGAAATAAAAGCCCAAAGAAGTTAAGGTCTCTAACTTGCCTAAGGTTATATAGTTAGTGGCAGAGCCAGGACTGCAATCTTGGCCCCCAAAATCTAAATCAACTTACTTTTCCTTCTTAGGTACTCATCTAGAACTCTAACTCACAATCTCAGTGATATTTTTCGCTAAGGCTCATTAACCCCCTGCTTAAGGCACTGACACTGACACTGACTTGCAGAAACACCCGTGGCCTGTTCTTTTTGTAACCATCCAGCACAGCAAAAATAGCCTCATATACACTCATTCCAAATGCTCCTGTTAACCTATCACCCAAGAGTCATGTTGTATACTTTCATATAAGCCAGGTAATGCATACATTTCTTATGCCTATGTCTGGCACTCATGACACTGACCCCTCTGAACAGTCAATGAAGAGTAGGAAATGCTCCTTAAATACTAAGACCACCCACCATTCTTGTTCCCTTTCATGTTTATCCCAGGTTCCTGCAAACATTCCCCACCTGTGCCACACCTGCCTCACGATACCTCCTGCTAACCACGCAATCCACAACAAAACTATTTCCTGCCATACTCAAAACAGGGGAAAAGAGGGTTTATATATTTAGCCACATATATTAAAATGTTCTGTAATTTGGTATAACGGAGGGAATGCTAGTAACTGAAAAAACCACCCAAAATTCCGAAGTAGAGAAAACGAATCCAGTAAATTAAAAAAACATAAACCTAGGTAGAGAAATGAGAGATGGATATAACTTGGCGAAACTAGTAGAGAGTCAAAATCAGTTGTTTCTAAATAACATGCCTTTTATCTGCGAAGCTATTTACTAAATTTTAATATAAAAAGTAGATACTCTTAAGCTCAATAATAAGGCTGGAAGGGGGTTTAATCCATTAATTTTAATAAATAGAATCAGGTCATACTCACCCATTTTAATGTTTAGCAACCAAAAACAATACAATACTAAAAAAGGAATAAGGGTTTTAACATTTACATGCCTCATTAGTTGGTATTTTTGAAAATGACACTTCCTTACACCTTTCTTGTTCCCAAAGTTCCTACTCCCCTTATGAAAGAGATTACAGAAATAAGTAACATGCTATAAAGTATATATCAAAGTCAGTCTCATTAGAAATGCAATCCTGAAAGTTATAGATTATCAGTAACCCATTATATAAAGATGAAGAATTTTGAATAAAGGCTTTGTCAAGTAAGTTACAGATGCTAAAAATGAAATGAAATAAAAATTCAGTCTTACCCAAGTCCCAATTAATTTGACTACAAAACTTTCAAAGTAAATTTAAATTTTAAAGAGCTAAGTCTCCTTCTGGAAAAAGAGCTCAATTTGCCTATTTATCATGTATATTAATAATCATCTTTACAGTTTTTTCCTGAAAATTCTCATGCCTCAATACAAGTAACTTTTAAAAAATGCATTAGCTGAAAGCTAACGGGAAAAAAAAAGTAAACCTCTTTGTAGGCTCAGGAGTTAGAATACCAGCTACACTTAACTATCAAAAATAACCACTTAAGACTCAAGGTAAAACATACAACATAAGTACCTGTGGTCCAGCACAGCTGATCTTACAAACATCACAATAGTGAATCTGCGGTGGTTTGGGAGGCTGTTTTGGTTTCAGTTGTTTATTTTGGAATGGTGCTTTTTTAGTAAAGGTGGTCCCTGTCCAGGCAGCTGTTGCGGCAGCAGCAGCGGCTGCTGCTGCTGCCTGCTTCTGTTGCTGCTGCTGCTGTTGATAGTAGGAAGATGCAGCTGAATACACTGCTGCTTCATAACCTGAATAAGACGTACCTTACAAATAAAATCAAACAAAAATCATGTTACATAAACATAATATGGACAAGTTAAAAGTTACAAATTTAAATTAAATAAATCCTGCCAAAAAAGACAGACTTACATGTGCACATTTACAAATGTGTATCTCATAGAATCAGAAAAAAGCTTACCTTCCTTCTAAGTAATCAACTAGTATTTACTCAACACATGCCAGGTGTTATAGAGGTATAAAGACTGTAAAATTTGGTCCCTGCCTCAAAGAAGCTTATAGTTTGAGAGATGTGACAGTGTGTCTGACAAACTTGTCTGATGTTTAAAGAATGTGGCATGTCCCTGAATAAAATCCTGTGAATGAAATTTAGTAAGTGTTGGATTTGAGGAAGAATCTGAAGTAGGATACTAGATAGGAAAAACAAAATCATGAAAGATTTGACATGCTTGGTAGCTAAGAGGACAAAAGAGATAAAGGATGAGGAAAACATACAAATATGACACTAAAATTTGGAGCCCTAGTGATCAACTGATGGGTTGTACAACTAAGCAACTAACTTAGTTTCTAATAAAACTAAGAAGCTGACAGATGCTAGTCTGGGGAGGCAAGGAAAATAAAGCTTAGCAGAAGTTTGTGATGTGGAACTGAAGTTCAGATGAAAATATAGGAAAACAGTTAAAAGATTTTGGAATTAGGGACCAATACACTGGTTCTCATCTTCCAAAAGATGAAAAAGCATTATGTTTTCTGGTTATAGGTATGAATTCTACCCATTTCCATTGTTCAGAAATTCCACTGAATAAATACATTATGCTAGCTGTTTATATAATATATACATGTTGCTTATGTTCAGTGATTTACACATTTTTAAATCTATGAACATTTTAAATTTGAAAGCTGTGGATTTTACATATAAGCCTACCTGAAAACTGGTAAACTGACCATTTCTAATTTAAGATCTCTGGAAATTTGGTAGATTGCCTAGGTACCATATTTCAGTTAGATTTCCTTATTCCTTTAAGTGGTAATCGATGGGCAAAGAGTAATATAAAGCTTAAGAAAGAGATTTGTAGTTGACAATATGGCACAGAAGAACTGCTTACAGAAAACTGAACGTTTTGGCCTCTCAAATGCAGACTGCGATACTGAAAGACTTAGGACCCATTAATTCCAATATATCTATACACACAGGGAAGAAAAATAAATTGGAATGGTAAGAGCTAAAATGCACAGAAAACCAAAATCATAGGAATCTGAAACCAGACATATCCAGGAGAGAAAGTAGTTAGGCAATTTTTGAGAAAAGCCTTCTTAAGACTTATTTATGTCAGGTTGTTGTAGTAAATAAAGTTTTAAGACAGCAAGTGTGATAACAGACAAGAAAACATCTGAAATGAAAATAAAGAGGTAGCCGTGTATCAATGATAAAACATATGATCATATAAAATTGAGAAAACAATTGACATAATCGCTTAAAAGAAAATTTCTATAAACCAATAAACTCTTTACTGGGCAGTCCTATGAACGTCCTCTGTTACTTAAGAATGTGATAAAAGAACATAAGCTGACAGCCAAACGTTTTCAAGCTTACAGGCAAAAACATGTATAGTTTAAATTTTACTGTAGAGAAATGTCATAAAATTGTCCAATTAGAAATAAAGATGTTTTTAGATTATTACCAAGTAAGATTATGATTTTTACATAAAATCTTTATAACAGATATTTTCCAAATGACTTCAGTTCTTCTATACAGAGACTATACAAATGCCACAGAAATGTAACTTTATGAATCATGTATTAAGAAAACATGAAGCAGAATAAGGACAATAGGTGAACAGTGCTGGAAGACTAGGTCTTCTAGTTTTTTTTTTTAAATCAAGAGTTCACAATACAGGAAACAGTGTGCCAGACACGGTAGTTTTTACAACAGATCTATAAGGCAAGTATCACTACCTTTACTTTACAGATGAGAAAACTTATGTTTAGAAATTGCAGGATCCTTTAAACACTAAGCTAACTTAACCATAAAAATCACCAAGTTAAGCTTAATATTCATAAAACAATCTCCACTTGCACATAGGTAGTCTAAAACTAATAAAAGGCAAATTTAATTACAGTTTACTCATAAAAAATAAATCAAAGCATGCACTGAAAGGTGGGCTGAAGATTCTGGAACTCTGATAAAGGGTATCTTAAATTATCCTAAAACTACTAGCAAACAAATGTATATTTCCTGTAAAAAGCATTGTAGGAAAACAAATATAAAGCTGTGTCTGGTCTGGGCAACATGGCGAAACCCCATCTCCACAAAAACACTATAAAAATTAGCCAAGTGTGGTGGCATGCCTATAGTCCCAGCTACTCAGGAGGCTGAGTTAGGAGGTCAAGGTTGCAGTAAACCATGATTGTGCCACCGCACACCAGCCTGGGTGACAGAGTGAGACCCTGTCTCAAAGAAAATAAAAATCTGTCTATAAATTAAGTAAATGCACAATATTTGAAAACTAAAATAGTGTCGCTTAAAAGGTACTTTTACTAGGCCAGGCTCAGAGGCTCACAATTGTAATTGTAATCCTAGCACTGTGGGAGGCTCAGGCTAGTGGATCACTTGAGCCCAAGAACTCAAGATCAGCCTAGGAAGTGTGGCGAAACCCCATTTCAACTAAAAATGCAAAATATTAGCCTGGTGTGATGGCATGCACTGAGGTGGGATGGATCATTTGAGCGCAGGTTGAAGGTTGCAGTGAGCTGAGATTGTGGCACTCTACTCCAAGCCTGGGTGACAGAGCAAGACATTGTCTCAAAAACAAAACAAAACAAAAAACAAAGAAAGTACTTTCATTAAAAGTGTTTATCAAGGCCAGGCATGGTGGCTCACACCTCTAATCCCAACAATTTGGGAGGCTGAGGTGAGCAGATTGCTTGACCTTCGCAGTTTTAGATAAGCCTGAGCAACATGGCAAGATCCCCTCTCTACAAAAAATACAAAAATAAAATTTGCCAGGCATGGTGGCTCACGTCGGTAGTTCCACCTACTTGGGAGGGCTGAGGTTAGGATCACATGAGGTGGAGGTTGCAGTGAGCTGAGATGGTGCCACTGCACTCTAGCCTAGGTGACGGAGTGAGACCTAGTCTCAGAAAAAAAATCTTCAATTAGTAAGCTATGATATTAGAACAGCTGGCATATAACTTTTAAATGGTAACAGAAAGAAAAAAATTACATTTCAGTAGTAAATTCATCATGTTACAAGTCATCATTTAGTAGGTAGCAATATTCTAGAACTCACTTTACTAAGATAGAGAATAGCTGACCAAAAT
This sequence comes from Plecturocebus donacophilus, assembly GCA_004027715.1. Lineage (NCBI taxonomy): Eukaryota > Metazoa > Chordata > Mammalia > Primates > Pitheciidae > Plecturocebus > Plecturocebus donacophilus. The sequence goes on along the minus strand of PVKP010009771.1, from coordinate 59,243 downwards.
TGTAGCTGCCAAAAATTGCAGATATAGAACTCAGAAGCCTTAAGAATGGTTTCTCTGATGCGGCAGTTTTGGACTGTGTATCACATAGTTTTTAAAAAGGAGATACTCTTTAACAGTTTTACAACTAGAAATTTATCCTAGGGAAACAAGTGGGCAAATGTACAAATCTTTACATGTAAGGATGTTCTAGTGCTGTTTCCAGTTTTAATCTCATTTACAACTAAATGTCCTCAAATACACACTTTAAAATATAGTACATCTATACAATAGAATACTTTGTGGCCATTACAATGGTTTCTAAATACCACTAGCATTTATAAGAAATCATGGCTCCTTTGTGACATGGCTGACTGTAACTCTAGGGCAGGGAAAGCTCAAAGTGTACCTGTAATAACTTTCAGTGGCAAAAAAAAAAAAAAAAAAAAAAAAGATGTACTCAAAGACTAGTGAGAATATGTCAAAAAGACTCAGGAGCTGGTTTGAGCAGATCCCACTGGGCAAATTTGAAACAGTATGAGCCTCAAAGAGAGAAACGAGAGTAATAGATTGTAATATGGTTGCTCTCTGTATCTATTGGTTCAGCATCCATGGATTCAATCATCTATGAACTGAAAATATTCAGAAGCGGGTGTAGTGGCTCACACCTGTAATCTCAGCACTTTGGGAGGCCAAGGCAGGTGGATCACCTGAGGTCAGGAGTTCGAGACCAGTCTGGCCAACATGGCGAAACCCCGTCTCTACTTAAAATACAAAAATTAGCCAGGTGTGGTGGTGCGTGCCTGTAATCCTGGCTACTCAGAAGGCTGAGGCATAAGAATCGCTTCAACCTGGGAGGCAGAGGTTGCAGTGAGCCAAGATTGCACTACTGCACCCCAGCTTGGGCAACAGAGCAAGACTCCGTCTTAAAAAAAAAAGGAAAATGGAGGGGGTAATAAAAAATTAATACAGTACAAAAACTCAGTACAGCTTAACAACCATTTATATAGCACTTACATGGTATTAGGTATTGTAAGTAATCTAGAAATAATTTGAAGTATTTAGGAGGATGTATGTAGGTTATAAGCAAATGTCATTTTACATATGGGACTTGAGCATCCACAAATTTTGGTATCAATGGGGGCCCTGGAGCCAATCTCACACAGACATAAGGGACAACTGTACTTTGAACAAAAAAGGAAGTGGAAGGAAGGCACTCTTCTTTAGAGAAGAATGTCTAAGAATTAACGTTAAAAGGATTTTGCAACTACCACTGTAGAAACTCATTCAGTTTTCAAAGGATCTAACACCACAGTGTGAAAGACAGTTTAGCAACAGGCCCAGAGATTACTTGTTCATTATAAAGGAAAAAGGTATCTTTATAATGGAGAGATCTGATAGGCACAGCTTTAACCAGTAAAGGCATCATCAATAAAGAATAAACGGACATTACTTATCATGTGCTTCTGATGTGATGAAATGGAAGGCTGGTCAAATAATTTTCTTGTCTAAAAAGTTACCTGAATCTAAACATAAATCATCAGATAAATCCAGATTATGGGACATTCTACAAGACAACTGGCCTGAACGCTTCAAAAATGTCACTATCATAAGAAGATAAAAATAAGGGACTGTTCTATATTAAAGTAAACTAACAAAGAATGGCAACCAAATACAATCCATGATCCTTGACTGGATCCTAAATTTCAAACAAAGCACAAACACAAACACACATACACCAAATACTTTTCTGCAGAATTATAATTTTCTGGAGCGGGTGTGGTGGCTCATGCCTGTAATCTCAGTGCTTTGGGAGGCCAAGGCCGGTGGATCTCTTGAAGTCAGGAGTTCCAGACCAGCCTGGCTAACATGGTGAAACCCTGTCTGTACTAAAAATACAAAAACTAACTAGCCAGGCATGGTGGCACATGCCGGTAGTCCAGACTAACAGGAGGCTGAGGCAGGAGAATCGCTTGAACCCGGGAGGCAGAGACTGAAGTGAGCCAACATGGCACCACTGCACTCCAGCCTAGGCAAGAGAGTGAGACTCTCAAAAAAAAAAAAAAAAAAATTGATATAAAAAGTTGGGAAAAAAACATTAATCAAAGGTATATATCTATACTTAGTGTCACAAAAGGTAATCACAGTAACAATAAAGCAGTTTACAGAATAGCATGTATATGACAAACTCATTTTTATAAACTATATTTATACATGTATATTCCATGGAAGAAAAGTAGAGAGAGACATGTACTAAAATGTTAATGACAATTAGTGTCTAGGAGTAGAAATCTAGTGGTTTAACTTTTTTCTCTTTTTAAAAATCTAGCTTCTAATTTTAAAACAGTAATATATTACTCATGTAAATAAAAATTATCTTCATACTGTATAAGCAATCAGAGAGAGAAAGAGAAAGGAAAGGAAGTACACGTAAGAGAGAAACAATGAACAGGAAAGACAACTCTGGTACTTCCTATTTTGAAGCTAATGTGGACATTTAAAAAAATGTTAAATCAGATTTCATTGTAATAATAAAATCCTAGTTACAATTATAGCTACTCAACCAAATAGGGAGAGACAGAAAAATTTTATCTGGGAAATCTTAGATGACAGATCTAGGAATAATAAATTCAGTATTTTCTTGATATCTTAACAAAATATTTCTTTCCTAAATAAGGAATCTCCTGTACTATGCCTTTAACAGATTACAAAATGTCTTTCTACCATCATTCATACTGGTAAATGATGAGCAGGTCTTCATCATTCACCAGTCAGTCCAGCCAGAGTTCTCAGATGATAATGTCTCCTCATTCATTTCCATGTGGTTGTCACAGTTAACTTACAAATCTACTCACACAGCTCCATTTTTTAATGTAGCCTCTGCAGCTCCCTTTCTGCCCACAAGATAAACAGACACACCCTAACAGAGCACATATGGCTTTACATACTCTGACACTTTTAGCCTCATCTCCTGACATTTACCCCATGTATCCTGTATTCCAGCCACAATGAACTTGCAGTTCCCAAACACTCCATGCATGCCTAATTCACATTGCATCCCTAGTACCCTAGAGTAAAAGATATCTCTTGAGAAATAAGTGTGTCATTCATAGCACATCTTCTGGGGGGAATAAAAAAGCTGAGTGTCTACAAAAAAAGGCCATATGATTTTAATCACTGCAATAATGAGAACTACCTCAACTAGAAATTGGCAACAGCAGTAGACACAATAAAGTTTTAGCCACTGTACCTCTCTGGGAGAAATACATAATTATTTAAGGAAAATAAAGCTACTCTGTTCTTCCAAGAGAGGTGTGCTACATAACCACGACCTCACGGAGGTTTAGAAAAGGCTACCAACATTTCCATGATGAACTATTCCTGAAAATAAAGAAATAGCTCTTTGAGGGCCAAAATAAACAAAAATAATTTGTCTGTGGTATTCCCTGAGTATTAACCTTGAGTTTTCAAATTCATTTGGAAAGGTGGGAAAGGAAACAACACAGTAGAAAACTGGGAGTTATTTCCTCTAATTGCAATGCTAACCTCAAGTCTCATAATGAGCTTTCAAATCCCCAAGAACATTTTATATTCTACTAAAATATTTTCTTTAAAAAAAAAAAGCATACAATTTACAGTATAGTCACATTATGTACTTAAATTTATGTTTATCAGTTAATTTAATTCTGATTATTGGGAGTAAGGTAATTTCATAGACAATCAAAATAGTTTCCACTATGTCTCTTCCTAATTTTGTTTACTCATTTAAACATGGTTTATCAGTCTTACCAGAATAAGTAACTGCTGTGGTACTGTAAGTAGCACTCTGAGTATAGGATGGCACCACAGTAGCCGCAGCTGCCACTGGCTGTACGGTGGAGGATACAGGATAGATGGAGAAAGTAGTGGTAGCTGGACTTGGTGTGGCTGGTTTTATGGCTGTCACTTGTCGAGTTTGCTGGGCTTGAGTATACTGAGTTGCACCTTGGCTATAACCTGCTTTGGGGGCTGAAGTGGGAAAGAGACATCAGAAAATCAGAAGAGTAAGCCACTATAGTTACTGTACCAGTATCTTTAAAAACTGGAAAGAATGGGTACAAACATCAACTACAAATTTTATGCTAGCAAATTCTCCTTGGCAACAGGTATGAAACTCTTTATTACTAAAATGAACAAAATATGTAGGTTAATATACTATCTTCTGCCAAATGCTTTCTATGTATTTCCAAAATGATTATTTTGGCAAAATTTACAACTAACTAAAATAGCAGTACCACTAGTAAAGTTTTCTGAAAAGCAGTGTGTGTGTGTGTGTGTGTGTGTGTGTGTGTGTGTGTGTGTGTGTGTGTGTGTGTGTGTGTGAGATAGAGAGAGAGAGTGTGGGGGGGGTGTGTGTTTGGGCTAGTCAGTCTACTTCAGAGTTAGGCTTAATGCTGGCAACAAGACAGAATAAGTTACAATGTATATATTTAAATTCATAGTAAAAACTTGTTTGAGAAATGTTTAATTATATAAAACTTGTTCATATACCATTCATTGCATTTTAACTGATCTTTCCATAGTGAACTGCAATCTAAAAAAGGTACTACTTACTGAGTTTTTCAAATGTCAGTAACTTGAATGCAGCTATTCTTAAATGAGTGCCACTGATGTTTGTTGAACTTCTTTGCTGCCTTTGACATACTCAAAATAATGTATACTTTGAAAAAGACTTACAAGCCTTATTATCACTAAATTAATGATCATTAGTAAATGATCACTGAAGCACATAAATGTTATTTCTGAAAAAGGCCCAAAATCAGGGGGCTAAGCTCATTTTATGTTCAGTTAAGTAAAGGTAACTTAGAACTTTTATCTTTTTTGTTTTTTTTTGAGACAGGGTCCTACTCTCTTGCCTAGGCTGCAGTGCGATGATGTGATCATGGCTCACTGGAACCTCAAACTCCTGGACTCAAGCAATCCTCCCACCTTAGCCTCCCGAATAGAACTTTTATCCCAAGTAGAACTTATTTGCTTATGAAATTTGATCCACATAACACAAAAAGGTGATACTTTTCAGAGACGAAAACTAATACCCAAGAGCTAAAAAAAGAGCTTAAAAAAGTCACGGTCAATACCAGCGTTACAGTAAATCAAGATCTTCTAACTCATATAATTTAGCACAGGAAGTTTACTGCAGATTATTATATACAGAAATCAACAGAGAAGAGACCACAGGAATAGTCAGTTATTATAATCTAAAACATTTTAAAACAACTTTTAAGGAACTCATAAAATCTTAGAACCATAAGGGACCCTAATGAAATATGGGTCAACTACCTCATTTACAGATAAGAGAACAGAGATAAAAGAGGTAACAAACCACTTGCCCACATTAGTAGTAAAGCCAGTACTGGAAGCCAATTCTACTCTCTTCTAATCCAAGGCTCTAACTATACCCTCACATCCTTCAAAAATAATTAAAGGAATTGCCCACTTTTCAAAAGCTTTGTTTTAAAAATTCTCAAATCTCTCTAAAAAAAAAAAAAAAAAAAATCCTTATTTTAAATACGCAGGCTTCTTTGCAAACAAAATGCTTTCTAAATTTGTACCATTCTACAGACTGTATTTAACACGATCGGTGGCTGATAACAGAACCAACTGTCATTAGAGATAGAGAAAGATTAATTAAAAATATGGGCCCATTAAAGAGTTTCCATTGGTTACAAAGGCTGTTTGCTGGCAATATCATACATTCTGGGCATTTCTGACAAAGATAAAAATGTGTTCCGAAGTTATCACCACAGCTTCTTTTGCACAGCTTATTTCAGTAGGAAGGGAACAGTGGGCCAAAAGTCCAGAAATGGAGTACATTTCTAGGAGAGAAGGGCATGATTATGAATTGTGACTCCAAGGCATTTTGGTAGAGGAAGAGTAGGACATAGCTAGAACCTGCCTCCCAAGGTGATGTGATATAATGAGTTTAGATGGACTCAGAAGCTTATCTTCATTAAAAAATATAGTTAAGTCATACACTTCAATAGTTTATGAAGAAATTGTGTAGGTTAAGAAAACCCACCTGTTTGATAGTAAGTTTCAGCAACAGAAGGCTGAGGTTGAGCAGCGGCAGCTACAGCAGCAGCAGTTGCTGTTGGCTGTTGGTAGTACTGCTTACTATCGTAAGCTACAGCAGGCGCTGTGGATCTTACATATGAGTATGAGTCCTAAAGAAAAGGAATGAAAGAAAATCTTGCTATGAGACAAGTGGAAGGAAAAAAAAACTTACTATATAAAAGTACAATAAAGGAAAACAAAACAATACGTAGTTTCATGACAGACCTAAACATAAACGAATCAAATTAAATACAGAGAAGATTCATTTTGTACTTTATTAAAATAGTATCAAAAGGATTTCAAGCAGTATGTTGAACTTTTACAATCAGAACAATCACCAAAACATTTCTAAATAATACTTAAGTAAAAATTAATTTTGTTAAAAAATTCATGGTAGTTTTGTCTTAAAGATGGATTCCACAGTATCAGAAAAGAACACTTGTGTCACTAAGCTTTGTGATTACTCCAGCTTTCTTTTCAGTCTTTCTTTTTTTCAAGAAAGATCAAGGTGAACTGAGTGAATTCTGGCAGTTCATGAAGTAAAGATGGGTAGAAAGGTATGTAGGTAAAATGGCTAAAGAAGTAGGCAGGGCCCAGAAAACATCGAATTTCATAGACCCTATTAAAAACAACAAAATTTATTACATTCTGTCTCTGGGCATAAACAATCCACATCAAAAGGAATTTCATTTAGTAACCAGACTAAAATAAATAATGAATACTAATATTATTTATATTTCAATATCTTACTTCACAAATTTCTATGTTTTAGAAAGAATATAGCAAAACCAGGGAAAGTTCAGAAGGAGAAAAGTTTGAAAAACAGGTCCTAACAGCAAACAAACAAAAAAACAGATTAAAGAAATTGAGACCAAATTTAATTTAAATAAGCAAGTAGTAATCTAGTACTGTTTTCAAACATAATAAAGAGAATGTAGAAGTCCTGTAAGACTGAGTAAAAGGCAACTGGATGAATAAGACCATGAATAAGACCATGATCAATTTTTGTTATAATATATATTTAAAAATAATATCTTGATGGGATAAATGTATAAGGGATAGAATTTTCACCTTCGCTGTTTTGAGAAGAAAATATACAATACGTTTGTCCTGTTTTCGAAATATTCTCAAAATAGGAGACATACCTGTGTTCCAGATGAATAATGCTCTAGTACAAACAAGATAAGTCTTTTCTATGTCTTCAGTTAAAACAATATCAAACAAACAAACAGGGTAAACAATGAAATATTTAACTAGTAATTAATGTAAAAGTTTTTAACAGATAGCTATATGTAATAGTCAAATGGACAGGGGGGTGGGAGGAAGAATTAACAATACAAAGTTCATTGCAAGACTTTTTTTTTTCTTGAGACAGTCTCGCTCTGTTGCCTAGGATGGAATGCAGCGGTGCGATCTCGGCTCACTGTAGCCTGTGCCTCCTAGATTCAAGCGACTCTCATGCCTCAGCCTCCTAAGTAGCAGGGACTACAGGTGCGCACCACTGCGTCCGGCTAATTTCTGTATTTTTAGTAGATACGCTGGTTTTGAACTCCTGATCTCAGGTGATCTGCCCACCTAACTTGCCCACAGTGCTGGGATTATAGGCGTGAGCCACTGCGTCCAGCCAGCAAACAATCTTAATGGTTGGTCTATGCCCCCGAACTACCAAGGAATACTCATTTACTTTTCTCTATCATTACATGTATATTTTGGAAGCCCCAAGTTTGAGAAGCAATGGCTAGGGCATTATATTATACACTGAAGCCAAAGAAACCTGCATGTTAAGGCTACCAAAACTAGTAGTAGTTTTCTTACCTGGTAGTTTTGTGTAGTAGCTGGGGGAGGTGGTGGTGGTGCTTCTTGTTGCCTCTGGGTATAACCATAGTCAGTTGCTGTGTGTGCAGTGGGGTAGCCTCCATAAGCAGCAGCTGTTGCAGCAGCTGCAACAGCTACTGGAGCAGGCCTGGCAACTGCAACTGTGGCGGCTGCTGGTGCATAGGCGGCAGTAACTGTGTGAGCAGCTACTGGAGCCTGATGGACAGTGTAGCTAGCAACTGTAGTTGGATGAGAATAGGCTACACCCGAAGCTGGCTGCTGGCTATATTGTGGAGCACAAGAATAAATATAATACAACTTTAATATCCAGGAGTAAATAAACTTGAATAAAAAGCTATTTATCAACTGAAATAAAAAGCACATTTTCAAGTAATGTAATCATGGACCACAAAAGGTCAAGTATTTTAACTCAATAAACTTCCTACTCAGTATCATATGTGTTGCTTTTCTGTAATTTTCATTCTTTAATCTCACTACATTATATAGTCACACGTTTCAGCTCATAGATTATATCACAAAAGAGGAATTAAAAACGAGGATAATAAACAGTATTAGCAAGAAAAGAAAAAACTGACCAAATCAGGAATTTTAGTTAAGTGTTTGTTACATGTGAAGTTCTTTATTATGTCGTACAGTTTTACAAATCTCTACAAAGAAATCATGGTAAGAAAAACACTGTATTCTAACCCAATTATTTAAAGAAATTTAAGGTGGAAACTACTGACTAGCCGATTAAAAAAATACTTTTGTTACTTTAGGACAGTACTGGGGAAATTTTCTCCCCCAGGGGACATATGGCCATATCTGATGTATTTTGGATGATCAAACTGCAGAGAAGGTGGTGATATGTGGGCTACTGGCATCTAATGGATAGAGGCCAGGGATGCTGTTACACATCCTACAATGCATAGGACAGCTGGGCACAACAAAGAATTATTTAAAGTATGTCAACAGTGCTGAGGGTTGAGAAGTGCTGTTCTAGGGTACAAAACCTACAATGGAATATGTTATTTTAGATACCATTTTCCAGCTTACAGGCAGCATTTCATCACAAATTTACTTTTAAAAATATAATAGCATGTTTTGTAAAAGAAGATTTAAGTCAGATGCTTTGCAATTAAAACAATTTAAACCTCAAAGAGACAAAACATTTTGCAAAACAGCAATCAAATGAATTTCTAGCTAAAGTTCTTAGAGCAATATGTTTAACTTTTAAATTGAAAGCCAATGTCACTAAAACCAAAGGCCTACAGATGTTAGCGTATAGAAGTGTATTTCTTGTTCTAGGTTCTTGGAATAATACACTCAATTCTACTTGGTAAAGCTACTTTACTAAGGCAGAAACACTTACTAAAAAAAGGATAGCCCCAACAGTTATTCAGCTGGCAGGTTTTAGCTGATCACATTTTAGTATGGGCTGACAACTGAGAAGCTAAGAAAAAGGAAAAAAAAAATTGAAGCTGCACTAATTAATTAGTCTGATCAACGCACTATAGTACAAGGTATTCTGCACTGGTGTGCATGGTGCCATAAAAATATAGTATAGAATTAAATTAAAATTTGGGGCTAGTATATTTTAACTCTATTATGGAAAACACTGATAAACTATGATGTTTATATTAGGTTATACGATTCCAAAGGGAATCAATGTGAAGGTCAGAAATACAGCTTTTAATTTCATATAAAAAGGGGAGGACACCTGGAGAAATTCAGTCTAGAGAAGGTGATAGATGCCTTCTAATAGAAGACACTTACTCCATGCTGCTCCAGAGAACAGAACTAGAACCAATAGTTGGAAGTTACAGGGTGGCAGATTTCAGTCCAATATGAAAAAGAAAACAAAAAACAAAAAACAAAAAAACTTAGAACAGAGTCCAAAGAAACTCGTATAATTTCTATCTGGATGAAGTTTCCATATTTTGATATAAAACTAGCTAACATTTTCTAGATATATGCCAATATGACAAGAAAATAAAAGTTTACATCTAAAACAATGAAAAACTGGCTTGGGAATAACATTTTCTAGGAACAACTCCATATCCTTAAGAAAAATGCTAGTAACATGTCATACTTTTTCAAAATTCCAGAACTGCGAAAAAAAGATAATATTTAAAATACAAATATACACCAGGTATGTGAAACTTGTATTTAACATTTACTAATAGGGTAAGATTAAACACATCCAGACTATACCGCCTAAGAGTCATTTTGGTTATATAAACAACTGTTTCTATTCATCCCACTGCTCCTTATCCAGTATCTGTCCCCAAGACATGTTCTATTGGACAAAAAGCAGGTGGGAATAGAACAGAATGTTGACTCAACCAGGCAGTCAATTTAACTTATACTGCCTCTGATACTCACCCTAAGTGTCCACGAGACTCAAGAAGGAATAACCATATGCTCTAATTAATGCCTACTGCCGGTGTAATTATTACTAGTACTTTTCACTCTCCTACATGTCTGTTTGAACAACAAATTATATAGTCACCAGTCCCAGGAACCACATGAAAAAGATGCCAGCACATTTAGCAACTGCTATTTATACATCCCTGACATTGTCTAACTCTGCTTTGTATAGCCAGGTCCCTACCAATCATCTGGACTGGATGCATATCTTCTACCAAAAGCATCAGGAAGGCTGAGCACAATGGCTCACACCGGTAATCCCAGCACTTTGGGAGACCAAGGCAGGAGGACTGCTTGGGACCAGCCTGGGCAATGTAGAAAGATCCCATCTTTAGAGAAAATTTTTTAAAAAGTAGTCACACATGGTAGTATGTGCCTGTAGTCCCAGCTAGTCAGGAGGCTGAGGTAGGAGGATTGCTTGAGCAGAGGAGGTCAAGGCTGCAGTGAACCATGATCGTGCCACTGCACTCCAGCCTGGATGACAGAGTGAAACCCTGTCTCAAAAAAACACAAGAAACACAAGAAGAAGAAGAAAAGAAACACTTCAAGAGTCAGACATAAATGGTAGAGTACCTTCCCTGATGAAAAACAGGAAAAGAAAGCATGTAAAAAATTATTAAAGAGTATATACACTCTATATTCTTACTGAAGAAATGGCCAGCTCCTTACCTACTTACCAAAAAAAGTGAGCCAGGGACTCAAACGTAAGACTTCCAAGACTTCCAGGCAATCTTATTGCTTAAAAAAAGAACAGTCAAGCTGGGCACAGATTAACTGTAATCCCATCATTTTGGGAGGCCGAGAAGGCTGGATCTTGAGTTTTGAGACCAGACTTCGCAACAGAGTGAGACTCCACCTCTACAAAAAATTCAGAAATTAACCATGTGTGATGGCATGCATCAGGAGTCCCAGCTATTTGGGAGGCTGAGGCAGGAGATCACTCAGCCCAGGAGGCAGAGATTGCAGTGAGATGAGATCACACCACTGTAGTCCAGCCTGGGTGACAGTGAGGCCCCTGTCACAAAAAAACATTTTTTTTTTAATTTTTTTTTAAATAGACAACACAAATTACCACATATCTGAAGAAAGCCTATTATAAACTGCAAAACAAGTAAGAATGACTGTGTGGGAAATGAACATATGAAGGCAACAGATGAGAATTTTCAAAAACTCTAATTTGTATCTATAAAACAAGAACTTTATACTAGCTAGAAGATAAAGTTGAGAAATAGACAAGATAAATATATGAAAAATATAAAAGAAAGGGTAAATCTAGGAGGCCCAATGTCCAGCCAGAAGAAATGATAGAAAATAAAAAAGCAATTCAAAAAAAATTAAAAAATAAAATTTCCCAATTGTGAAGGAAACCACATTTTCAAATCCAAAAAGCTCACAGAGAGCAAAACAGAGTGAAAAAACCAAACCTAGAGACACTGCATTTTACTTTTCAAGACAAAAAGATCTTGTCTCCAGAGAGGGAAAAAGTGGGTACAGGCAACTAAATGAAAATAGACTTCTTACTGATAACGATAGAGCTAGAAGACAGTAAGATAATATCTTAAAAATTCAAGGGAAAATGATTACTAATGTAGAATTTTGTACCCAGCCAAACTATGGAGGCAGAATAAAGATTTTTTTAAACATTCAAGGATGGAAGAAGTTTACCTCCTACAACACCTTTTCTTAGGAAGCTACATGAAGATATATTCTAGCTAAAACAAAAAGTAAACCAAGTAAACACAGGATCCTGCAAACAGATGAAAGCCTAGGTCAGCAGCTGTGGCAGCAGGCCCAGAGAGCAATGAATACAGGCTGGAATTCAAGGAAGGATAGAAGCCTCTCAGAGAAAGTACCCAGAAAAACGGGGACTAGACACATAGCCAGTAGACAGGGAGCCTAGACAAATTTTAAGAAATGACAACAGGATTAAGAAAAAGAAGGTAATGAATGAATTCAGGAAATGTAAACTGCTCAAGAAAGGCATGATCCCAGTAAAAAAACTTCATAGTTGAGCAATCAGTATAGTGTAAAAAAGGAAAAAAACATTTGAACTTGAGCCTAAGAAGATTTTCTAATAAGTGGTACAGGACTGTAAAATGGAACGTATTAGAAATCACAGTTATAGAATGGTACTAGGCTCCGCAGTAAATACTACTGATAGAATGATAACAAAAGTTTTTGCTTTAAAGTTTTAGAATCAATCTAAATTAGAGAAGATAAACTATGACTACAGAACATAATGCAAATGTTATCACAAGAGTAGATTAAGTTAGGGAGTAAAGTAAGGAAAGAGAAGTGAAGCGCAAGAGTTTCAAGAATTCTTAAAAGTAGAAAGTACTGAGACACTGTCTAGCTTTGATGGAACTAAAAATGGAGTATACTATCTAAATTAACAGAAATAGTCTGAATTTGGGAAGAGAAGAAATGAGAAGGGGGCATATGTAATGTAGTCTTCAACTGAGATTGTAGGAAATAAAAATTAAGCATAAAATTGAAATATTACAAAATAGCCAAAGAGGGATATTATTCAGTGATGTGGAGGTTAGCACCAAAATAAAACAAAACCAGAATGCTTTAAAGGTGTAGGTCTCTGGGAAGTTTTTAATTTGTATATAACAGTGGTTCTCAATGTGATTTAAGGACCCCCATAAAGGTTCCTGAAACTCTTTCAGGAGGTCCACACAAGGTTGTCCTCTTTTTAATTACACATTGGTGTGAGGTCAGGCTGCCTTGGTATATTTTAATTCAAATAATTTACTGCAACAATCTGAATGCAAAAGTAGATTTTAGAATCAATATTCTTAAATAAGACATTAAAAATATTTGTAAAAATGTAAAACAACGTCTCTCATCGCACTTTTTCATAAGCATATTTTTGCTTAAATGTGTAATAGTTTTATTCTTTTTTTTTTTTTTTTCAGGCAGAGTCTCCCTCTGTTGCCAGACTGGAATGCAGTGGAGTGATCCTGGCTCACTGCAACCTCTGCCTCCCAGATTCAAGTGATTCTTCTTCCTCAGTCTCCTGAGTACCTGGGACTACAGGTGTGCACCACCACGCCCGGCTAATTTTTTTATTTTTAGTAGATATGGAGTTTCACCATGTTGGCCAGGATGGTCTCAATGTCTTGACTTTGTGATCCACCTGCCTTGGCCTCCCACAGTGCTAGGATTACAGGTGTGAGCCACTGCACCTCACCCTTTTTTTTTAAAGACAGAGTCTTGATCTATTGCCAGGCTGGATATTGGGCAGTGGCACAATCTTGGCTCACTGCAACCTCTGCCTCCTGGGTTCGAGCAGTTCTCCCCACCTCAGCCACCTGAGTAGCTAGGATTACAGGCAGCTGTCACCTTCTGGCTATTTTGTATTTTTAGTAGAGACAGAGTTTCACCATGTTAGCCAGGCTTATCTCAAACTCCTGACCTCAGGTGATCCACTGCCCAAACTGCTGGGATTACAGGCTAAGCCACCATGCTCAGCCTAATACTAAATACCAACATAACCCAAATAAACCAAACTCTGGGGTTCTGAATAATTACAAGTGCTACAAGGATCCTGAAACCCAAAAGTTTGAGAATCTTCATTTCATGATGCAGACCATTAACTTGGAGTCTGTAATGGTTATTCACCATTCATTTTCTTGGTCTCTATCATCCCTTTACCCAAATAGTTTCTAACATGAAACAGGAAAATGACACTGCTTAATTCATTAATAAAAACTACTATTTACAGTAAAGTGAGGTTTATAATTAACCTAACAAAAAATTATGCATTTTAAACCCAGATATCATGTAATCACTAGTAAGTGGCAGAACAAAAGCCTGAACCTAAGCAGGGTGGCCCCAGTGTATATGTGCTCTCAACCATCACATCTACTCTCTACAACAGTTGTGTTTTCTTAAACAGTTTAAAATATGGTGACAAGTTCAACATATAAATCAATGTAATACACATGAACAAAATGAAAGATAAAACCCATGTAATCATCTCAATAGCATATGACAAGATTCAACATCCTTTTATGATTAAAAAAAAAAACCTCAACCAACTAGGAATTGAAGGAAATAACCTCAATATAATAAAAACTATGAAAAGCCCATAGCTAACCTCACATTCAATGACACATTGAAAGCTTTTCCTTTAATATCAGGAAGAAGGGAAAACTGCATGCTTCTAACTGCTTCTGTTCAACATAGTACTGAAGATTCAGCCAAAGCAATAAGGCAAAAAAATAAAAGGCATCCAAATTGGGCCAGGTGTGGTAGCTCACACCTGTAATCCTAGCACTTTGGGAGGCCAAGGCAGGTGGATCACTTCAGCCCAGAAGTTCGAGATCAGCCTGGCCAACACGGTGAAACCCCATCTAGAATAAAAATACAATAAATTAGCTGTATGTGGTGGCACGTGCCTGTAGTCCCAGGTACTCGGGAGGCTGAGGCACAAGAATTGCTTGAAAACCCAGCGGGCAGAGGTTGCCATGAGCCAAGATTGTGCCACTGCACTACTCTAGCCTGGACAACAAAGCAGTACTCTATCTTAAAAAAAAAAAAAAAAAAAAAAAAAAGCAATCCTAATTGAAAACGATCAAGCCATCTGTTCACAGATGACATAATTTTACACATGGAAAACACTAAATATTCCACAAAAAACTGTTAGAATAAATCAAATAAGCAAGGTTATAGAATACAAAAATCAGTTGCATTCCTATATGTTAACAATAAACAGGCAATTAAGAAAACAATTCCACTTACAATAGCGTCAAAAAGAATAAAAAACTAGGGCCGGGCATGGTGGCTGGCTCACACCTGTAATCCTAGCACTTTGGGAGGCTGAGGTGGGAGGATAATTTATGAGATCTCTTCTGTACAAATAATACAAAAAAAATTAGTAGGGCATAGTGACACATGCTTGTAGTCCCAGGTAGCTAAGGTGGGAGGATCACTTAAGTCCAGGAAAGGGCAGAGCTGCAGTGAGCCATAACTGTGTCAGTCTGGGCAACAAAGTCAGACTCTGTCTCAAAAAAAAAACCACTTAGAAATAAACCTAGCCAAGGAGGTGAAAAATGTGTATATTAAAAACTATAAAACACTGCTGAAAGATTTAAAGACAAAAATAAATGGAAAGACAACCTATATTCATGAAATAGAAGAAATACTATTGTTAAGATATCAAGGCTGGGCACAGTGGCTCACATCTGTAGACCCAGCACTTTGGGAGACTGAGGTGGGCGGATCACGAGGTCAAGAGATCGAGACCATCCTGGCCAATCTGGTGAAAACTTGTCTCTACTAAAAATTAAATACCAGCTGGGCATGATGGTACATGCCTATAGTCCCAGCTACATTGCTAGAACCTGGGAGGCGGAGGTTGCAGTGAGCTGAGACTGTGCCACTGCGCTCCAACCTGGCGACACAGTGAGACTCCGTCTCAAAAAAAAAAAAAGACAAAAGATGTCAATACTACCCAAAGTGATCTGAAGATTCGAGGCAATTCCCATAAAAATCACTGTGATTTTTTTGTCAGAAAAGAAATCTATGCTAAAATTCCTGTGGAATCTCAAAAGACTCCAAATAGCCAAAACAACCTTAAAATAGAAGAACAAAGTTGGAAGTCTCACACTTCCTAATTTCAAACTATTAATAATCAAAACAGTGTGGTACTGGCATACAGACATATAGACAATGAAATGGAATAGAGGACCCAGATACATAGCCTTACATATACAATCAATTTTTGACAAGGATGACCAGACCATTCGACGGCTTGTCTTCTCAACAAATGGTGTTAGGAAAACTGGATATCCACATGAAAAGGAAAAAAGCTGGAGCCTCACCTTACAAAATATACAAAAGTTACCTCAAAATGGATGAAAGGTCTAAATATAACAGCTAAAACGATAAAAATGCTTAGTAGAAAACAGAAAAAAAAGCTTCATGACATTAAATTTGGCAATGATTTGTTGGATATGACATCAAAAGCACAGGCAACAAAATTAAAAATAGACAAATGAAACATCAAAATTAAAAACCTCTGTGTGGCCGAGTGCAGTGACTCATGCCTGTAACCCCAGCACTTTGGGAGGCTGAGGCAGGCAGATGACTTGAGGTCAGGAGTTCGAGACCAGCCTGGCCAACATGGTGAAACGCTGTCTCTACCAAAAATACAAAAATTAGCCAGGTGTGGTGGCATGTGCTTGTAATCCTAGCTACTTGAGAGGCTGAGGCAGAAGAATTGCTTGAACCCAGGAGAAGGAGGTTGCAGTGTGCCAAAATTGGGCCACTGCACTCCAGCTTAGGTGACAGAGTGAGACTATGTCTCAAAAACAAACAAACAAAAACCTCTGTGCATCAAAGGACCCAATCAATAATGTGAAAAGACAACATGTAGAATGGGAGAAAATATCTGCAAATCATATATATGAAATTAATACCCAGAATATATAAAAAACTCCTACAACTCAACAAAAAGTCAAATAACCCAATTTAAAAACTGGTCGAAGACTTAAGTAGAAACTGGACCAAAAATGACATACAAATGGCCAAGAAGCATATGAAAAGATGCTCAATATCACTAATTATCAGAGAAATGCAAATCAAAACCATGATGAGCTATCACCTCACATTTATTAGAAAGGCTAGTCTTAAACCAGAAAATAACAACTGTTTGAGACATGTGAGAGAAATTGGAACCCTGATGCACTGTTGGGATTGTAAAACAGTTCAATTGTTAGAGAAAACAGTATGGAGGTTCCTCAAAAAATGAAAAATACAACTATCATGTGACCCAGCAATCCTACTTCTGGGCATACACAGAGTTGAAGGCAGGATCTCGAATAGATATCTATGCATTCACCTTCAGAGCAGCACCAGTCACAAGACCCAAGAGGTAGATGCAACCCAAATGTTCATCAACAGAGGAATGAATAAACAAAGTGTGGTAAATACATGGCATGTATTCAGCCTTAAAAAACAAAATCCTGTCATAAACTACAACAAGGATGAATCTTAAGGACATCATGCTAAGTGAAATAGGCCAGTCACAAAGTGACAGATACTATATGATTCCACTTATATGAAGTATCTATAGTAGTAAAATTCACAGAAACATAAAGTAGAATAGAGGTTAACTATTCTAGTAATAGAGGGACTAGGGAGGGAGGAAAAGGGAGGATTGTTTAATGGGCATAGTTTCAGATTTGCAAGATGAAAAAGGTCTGGAGATGTTTCACAATGTGAATATACTTAACATCACTGAAATGTATATACTTAAAAATGATTGAGATGGTAAATTTTATTTTAATGATTAAAAAAAAACGAAGGTGACAAATGAATGAGTACTATCTCACTCCAAATTAATTACTGCTACTTAAGATACTTTTTTACAGTAGCAAAAACAACTGAACATTCAGCATTCAGCTAAGTAAACATAAAAGTACCCCAAAACTCTCCCAATTAAAAGTATCTTCAAGTGGGGAAAATTTTTAGATGAATGAAACAAACTAGACAAAAAAAATGTAAAAACTTTGAAGCTAAAAACCATGAGTAGGCCAGGTGCAGTGGCTCATGCCTGTAATCTTAGCACTTTGGGAGGCTGAGGTGAGAGGACTGATTGAGCTCAGAATTCAAGACCAGCGTGAGCAATATAGTGAGACCTCATCTCTACATACATACATACATACATACATACATACATACATACATAAATAGTAATAATGAAAAAACTAGCCACGCATGGTGGCATATGTCTGTGATCCTAGCTATTGCGGGGCTGAGGTGGGAGGATTGCTTGAGCCCGGTCATGGAGGTTACTGTGAGATGTGATTGTGCCAGTGCACTCTAGCACTGGTGACAGAGTGAGACCCTGTTTCAGATTCTAGAAAAAAAAGACAAAAACCACCATCAATAAGTAAGGTTATTCTGATGACATCTGCTGATCTCTGGAGGTCTGGAATGCAGCAGCTCTATACACTGCTATTGTTTTGCAAGGAGGTAAGGAATTTAAGTACAGAGTGTAAATCATATACTGCTCCCTTCAAGACAATTTTGCTACCAAAATAAAAGGGAGATGAATCAAACAATATGTTTAGGCCGGGTACAGTGGATCACGCCAGTAACCTCAACACTTTGGGAGGCCAAGGCAGGAGGAATGCTTGAGCCCAGTTCAGGACCAGCCTGGGCGACATAAACCTGTCTCTATGAAAAATAAAAAATTATGGTGGCTCACACACTTTGGGAGGCCGAGGCAGGCAGATCACCTGATGTCAGGAGGAGTTCAAGAACAGCTTGGCCAACATGGTGAAAACCTGTCTCTACTAAAAATACAAAAATTAACCAAGTGTGGTGGCACATGCCTGTAGTCCCAGCTACGTGGGGGGCTGAGGCAGGAGAATCGCTTGAACCCAGGAGGTGGAAGTTAGTGAGCCAAGATCATGCTACTGCACTCCAGCCTGCATGACAGAGCAAGACTTCATCTAAAAAAAAAAAAAAAAAATTAGCCTAGCATGGAGGTGCATGCCTATGGTCCCAGCTACTCAAGAGGCTGAGACAGTAGGATTGCTTGGGCCTAGGAGGAGTCTGAGGCTTCAGTTAGCTTTGACTGTGCTACTGCACTTCAACTTGAGTGAAGAGGGAGACTCAAAACAAACAATAATAGTATGTTTAGTAGTTGGTTGACTTACATTATCTGACAAATACCTTTTATGAGGAAGTAAAGAGAAGTCACAGAGCAGCACCAATCTGCCTACCACACTTTGAGTAGTATAAAAGCAGAGCATCCCACCAGATGTTGGTGTTAGTTCTCAGGGAGAATGCACAGTGCATGAGGTGCCAGAGGCCCCAATTCTGTTGCCAGCAGCCGCAATATCCCTTGTTCAAGGCTCCAGTCTCTCAGCTTATCCAGCAAGCTACTGTACAAATATCACTTTCCAAGTTAACAGAGACATGAAAGAATTGGGAAGCAACAGCTTAGAACTTTGGTGCTCCTAAATGAACCATATTTGCATTACACTTACTGGTTGAGTGAGCCTAACTGGAAAATACTCAACCTCTGTAACTCTCGGCTGACAGTGCTTCCAGGTGGCACAAAATATTCTTCAGTAAATGTTGCAAATAATATTCTAACAAATAGGAAATCTCAATAAAAAAAAATCCTAAGAGGCCGGGTACAGTAGCTCATGCTTGTAATCCTGGCACTTTGGGAGATCAAAGCGGGAGAATCACTTGAGGCCAGGAGTTTGAGACCAGGCTGGGTAACACATGGAGGTCCCGCCTCTAAAAAAAACGGCTTTTTAAACATTAGCCAGGTATGGTGGGGTCCTGAAGGCTGAGGTGGGAGGACTGCTTGAGCCCAGGAGGTTGAGGCTGCTGTGAGCCACGAATGCACTTGGGTGACATAGCCTGGGGTGATGTTGCCTGGGACATAGCCTGGGTGACAGAGTGAGACCCTATTTCCACAACAACAAAAAAATCACAACAAAACCCAAGGGAAATACACTACTGTGAGCAAAAGTGTACAGAATTTTAAAGTTTTTTAAGACCACAGCATTAGAAGTATTGGATACAAATATAAGCGCATCTGAAGTAAAAGAGACTGTCAAAACTCAGAGAAAGGAACAAGATGGGTCAAAAACAACCAAATGCACTTTTAAAATTAAATGAACTGACAAATTATAGTCAGGAACTCAGAAAGGTTATTGCATAAATAATTAGACATGGCTATCAATAAACTGGTGAATCAGAAAATTATCTGTAAAAATTACCCAGAATGCACATGAAAAATATTAAGGAGGTTAAAAGACTTGGAAGACAGAATTTTAAAAAATGGTACCTTACATCTAATTGGAATTACAAATGGAGAGAAAGATCAGGAGAGAATATAGAAAAAGAATGTCAGAGATTCTTTGAAATTAATGAAAGACAACAATGTTCACATTCAGGAGCCCCAAGAAACCCCAAGTAGGATTAAGTAACTGGGAATCACTCTAAGATACATCTAAGTAAAACTGTAATCATGAAAGAGATAAAGAAAAATTCTTCTAAGCAGCCGGAGGGAAAAGATTGCCTACAGAGACTAAGTGATGACTACTAAAGGAGGGAGAATTAAAGACATTTTAAGATTAAAAAAAACCAAAAATCCTCAGACTGGTTGTGGTGCCTCATGCCTGTAATCCCAGCACTTTGGAAGGCTATTGCAGACAGATCACTTGAGTATAGGAGTTTAAGACCAGCCTGGGCATCGCGGTGAAACTCTGTCTGCACTAAAAAATACAAAAATTAGCCAGGTATGGAGGCGTGCCTGTCATCCCAGCTACTCAGAGGGCTGAGGTGGGAGGACTGCTTGAGCCCAGGAGGCTGAAGCTTCAGTGAGCTGAGATCGCACCATCACACTGCAGCCTGGGTAATGCAGTGAGACCTTGTCTCAGAAAAAGAGAAAAACCTGTTATTTTTAGACCCATGCTAATGGAAATTCTCAAAGACTTACTTTAGAAAGAATAAAAATGATCTCAGAATGAATGAATGTTGAGCAAAAACAGTGGTAAATATGAAGGTAAACTTAAATAATCAATGATTATATGAAACAAATAATTGTGCCCAACAGTAATTGGTCACAGGGTTAAAAAAAAATCTGAGATATATAACAAGAGCACAAAATCAGGAGGACTGATCAAGTTTAAAGCATTTTAAGTCTTTCTATTGGTGAGGGGGATAAAACTAATGACCAACTTTAGATTAAGTGAAATACTCATGTTACTACCAGGCATAAACAGAATATTCTATTTCTGCAGTTATAAAGAAGTGGGAAAAATTTAAAGAAAAGATAGACAGCTTCTGTTATTCACATTAGATGTGCTTTTCATAACTTAGAAAACATACTGTTGTGTACATGTTTCAATTTTGGGCAAAATAGCAATGTAACTGGTAGATACAACATTTCTCTTTCACGGCACACAAAACACAATCTTCCTATTAAGTCCAGGTTTAATGCTCAATATTATTGGACTTTTCTAGGTCAAATTGTGGCATTTTATGTATCTACAAATTAATGACATTTAATATTTTTAAATTAGGTATAACACTGGAAAAAAAAAAAAGACAAACTTCCTTACAGAATCATCCCAAAGACAAAGCAACTTTAATTATTCCTTCCTTTGATTTTTTTTTTTTTTTAATGAAACAGGGTTTTATTGTTACCCAGCAAGTGCAGTGGCAAGATCATGGCTCAATGCAGACTGGACTTGCCGGACTCAGGTGATCTTCCCACCTCAGCTTCCCAAGTAGTACCTGGGACTACATGTGTATGGCACCATACCTGGATTTTTTTTTTTTTTTTTTCTGACACAGGGTCTCACTTTGTCACCAAGGCTGGAGCGCAGTGGTATAAACATGGCTCAATTTTCCAGGTTCAAGCCATCCACCCACCTCAGTCTCTTAAGTAGCTGAGGCCACAGGCCCCTGCCACCCTGCCTGGATCATTTTTTGTAGAGATGGGAGTCTTGCTATGTTGAGCTGGGGATGTTGAGGGTACAGTGAGCTGTGATTGCACCACTGCAAGTTTGTACATCAAAGTTGAGCAATTGGTTTAGGGAACACAGTCCACGTATCTTTCAGGGCAATACGGAATAAAAATTTGGGTTTACTATAATGCAGGAGATAGCTCCCTAAATGTGAGGTGATGGCTCACTGTGGTTTTGATTTGCATTTCTCTGATAATTAGTGATGTTGAGCATCTTTTCACATGCTTTTTGGCCATTTGTATGTCATTTTTAGTCAAGTTTCTATTTAAGTTTTCTTGCCAATTTTTATATTGGATTATTTGACTTTTTGTTGAGTTTTAAGAGTTCTTGATATATGGTCTCAAACTTTTGAGCTCAAGTAGTCCTCTTCCCTCAGCCTCCCAAAGTGCAGGGGTTACAAGTATGAGTCATAGCACCCAGCTATTCTTTATTTTTGATGTTGTAATGTCATGCTCCCATTATCTTTACAATGTTATTACAACAATAATTTTATTAACATAGAATTTTAGAAGAAATTTAAATTCAGGTTCCATTTCTTCTTTTTATTTTTTTTGAGACAGTCTCACTCTGTCACCTAGGAAGGAGTGCAGTGGTGCAATCACAGTTCACTGCACCCTCAAAATTGCCAGCTCAAGTAATACTCCTACCTCAGTCTTCTAAGTAGCTGGGACCACAGGTGTACTCCACCATGCCTGGCTAATTTTTTTTTTTTTTTTTTTTCTGTAGAGACGAGGTCTCGCTATGCTACCTAGGCTGGTCTCGAACTCCTGAGCTTCAAGTGATCCTGCCGCCTCAGTCTCTCAAAGTGCTAAGATTATAGGCATGAACCACCGTGTCCTGCCGCTTGATTTCTTCTTAAAAACCAGAATAAGATAGCTTATCCTACAATTTCTACCAACTCACTAGAATGGCAGCCTACAGGGGGTAGAGGTGGTTAAATGTTATATGAAAACTGCTAATTTTCTTGTAACGTGTAACTCACCAGGAAAGACAGCTATCACCATTTCCCATTTGCATCCATTGGATCTTTTAAATTTTTTAAATTATTATACTCATTTAACACATAATTTCCATTAAAATAAGGGATAAGGAAAAAAGAATTATTAGAAACTTTTATAAATAAGAATTACAGTAAAAAAAATTATAGAAAACCTAAAATATTATTCCATATTCCCTTGATTTGAAAGGTATATGAACCAAGTTCTCTAAACACAGCTAACCGCTCAACACTGATGCACAAACTTAGAACATGTCCATCTCACAAATGCTGACTCCAGATTTGATATGTATCTCCAACAGGTTCTATGTATTTAATCATTACCTCTGGTTCTTCTTCTTGCACTTGCAGGGTCAAAATGCAATCCATAAAAAAATTTTCTGAAATGTCGATGGCTCATATTTTGTTAAAAAGATGGCCATCTTCTTTACTCCATAACTGCATAATATTTTCAATTTTAAATTTGGAATGTCTAATCCAATAACTCATTTCTACACCAACTAGTTTTTTCCAGTCACCTTTGTATAAAACTTCTGTTTTCAGCATTTGTCCACTAATGAACCATATCAAGTATATTCTGGTGCACAAACATCACAAAAGATTAAAGAATTCACCAGGCACGGTGGCTCAGGCCTGTAATCCCAGCACTTCGGGAGGCCAAGGCAGGTAGATTGCCTGAATTCAGGAGATTGAGACCAGCTTGGGCAACATGGCAAAAACCCCATCTCTACAAAAATAAGCTGGGTATAGTGGCACATGCCGGTAGTCCCACCTACTCAGGGGGCTGAGAAGGATCACTTGAGCCTGGAACGTGGAGGTTTGCAGTGAGCCCAGACTGTGCCACTGCACTCCAGCGTGGACTGGAGTTTGAGACCCTTGTCTCAAAACAACAACAAAAGATGAAAGAATTCTCCCACATATCTGCTTAGCAAAATGTGATGTTCTGGTTCTTGTCACAGAATATTACATAATGAAGTCCCTTCTAGTGAATGACTAACTGAATGAGAATGCCATATTTCCTTTTTAATCCTTAGAAATATATTGTTTATATACTGATTCTTGAGTTTGAAAAATTCATGTAGGACATTGTCAACTAAGACTTGTAGCCTGAGATTTTTGCTTATACAATTTCAACCTTATCATTAGTTTAAAGGGGTGCTTTTTGCATTCACCTTCTGATATACTTGATAATTGGGAAATACTTTCTTGTGTCAACTTTCTTCTCCTTTGCTGGTATGGGCAGGGAAAGAACAATTCTGAATTCTCAACTGTGTTGAAGGAAAACTAAAAGCCAGCTATGAAGTTAGTGTCTCTTTTTTTTCTAGCTTCTTGAATGAAGAATATCAACCAGTTATTTCCCTACCGTACCACCCTTCTAGGTGATTCCAACATTCTTCCATTTTCCAATTGTATTAGTCCTTAACATAGTTGAGAATATGTGATAAGAGGAAATAATTCCTAGAATGATAAAACAGCAAAATGTTTAAGATCCCACGATGTAAATCTTGCAAAACAGGATGAATTTTATTCCATTTTGAAAAATAAGGGAAATGTTTTGTTTGTTCTTTGGAAGGCCTCTAAGAAAGAATAAAATTCACGGTATGTCAATCCTTGTAACCAGAACTGCTCAAAAAAACTCACTAACTATTTGGTACAATAAACCCTGATGGATACCATATATTAATTAAAACAAAGTGCTCTATAACTTTCTTTTTTAAAGACAGGGTTTTACTCTGTCACCCAGGCTGGAGTTTAGTGGCTGAATCAAGGCTCACTGCAGCCTTGACCCCCGCCAGACTCTGGTGATCCTCCCACCTCAGCCTCTCAAGTAGCTGGGACCACAGGCACAAATCATGATTACAGGCTAATTTTTGTAGAGGTGGGTGGACTGCTTGTGGTCTGGCTGGTCTTGAATTCCTGGGCTCAAGTAATCCACCTATGTTAGCTTTCCAAAATGCTGGGATTACAGGCATGAACCACCATGCCCAACCTCTGTAACTTTCTGTATTCAAGAAAAACAAATCCTTCATCATTTCTCAAATGTATTAACATTTCTTCAAGGAAAGGTATGAATATTCACACTGAGTGAGATGGGAAAAAAAGCTAACCTTCTGTCAATTCAGTTTTTACTGTCAAGCTTTTACAAGCTTACTACAAATATTTTTGGAAGTGTGGGAATTTCATATAAGTGGGTGAAGCATTACAGACTTCTAAATATAAAGCTAGGATAACCAGATATTCTGATAGTAACTTAAACAGAAGAGTGTTATCATTAAATTTACATTTCACAGAGACCATTGCGCTTAAAGTATAAAACGGTTTGCTACGGGGCAGGATTGAGGAAGAGAAGCTACAAAGCCATTTTCATAAATCACAGCACTCTTTGCTCTCATCTACATGGTTATTGTTTAAACAGCGTTTTTATTGTTTTTCCCAACAAAAAAGCGTATTTCTTCAAATCTATTGTCAAAGTCAGCCCATTTAATGCTGACTACCATACTAGTAGTATATTTTATATTATAGCTTTTCCCAGAAATAAAATATGAGTTCAAAAAATTTAATTTTCATTTGATTTCACACAGTGCTTCCCAATACTTTAAGCCTATGTGACCTCTAGAACTCTTAAGTATCTATATGACCACTAGGCTACAAACTTATTTGAAGCAACATTTTATGCTAATCTTTCTGTAGCTCCAAGTGATCAAATTCTAGTTTTCCTATAAAGGCTAGTCATTAAAATTATACCAATAATTTGATAACTGTACTAAATCCCTAATCTAGCCTCTCTAAAGCTGGCAACCTCGCTATCATCTTTTGGTTTTCATGACCCCTGGCTCCCTGTCCACCCAGTATTTCTTTCTTTCCCTGGCCCTACCTTAAAGTTGGTAACCACGGTTGTATTCTTTATTTTTATTTAAATAATTCAAAACATGTCTACTGAATGCTTGATATATGCCAGGCACTGTACTTTCTCTGGTTTCATCCATATTCACCAGCCACCTACTGAATAATGGCTAACATTGATAAGGATATAATATATGCCAGATACTGTTCTGAACACTTCACAAATAATGTTTTCTTTTCTTCTTTCTTTTATTAATAATAGAGACAGAGTCTCACTTTGCTGTTCATGCTGGTCTCAAACTTCTGGGATTAAGCAATCCTCCCACCTAGACCTACCAAAGTGCTAGGGTTACAGGTGTGAGTCACTGCCAGGTCCACTTTACAAATAATAGTGAATCCTCAAAACAATACAATGGAGAATGTAAAAACCTCTTGGGATGCTGACAATGTTGTTTTGTTTTTAATTTGAGTGCAAGTTACACAGGTACATTCAGTTTATTACATTTCATTAAACTATTCTCTTATACGTGCAGTTTTCCTGTAAGGCAAAGAATATATTATCTTAAATTTATAGATTAAAAAATTAACAAGAACTGTTTGTCCAAGATCACATGGCAGGTAATAGGAGGAACCAGATTCAGTTCAGGTAGTCTGACTACAGAGCCAATCAGTCTCTGTAACAAGCGTGCAATCCAGATATTTCTGTCTTGGCTCAATACTTTTCCTTTGTCTAAAATGACCTTCCCTCGATTTTCAGAATGAAAGAACACAAGTCTACCTCAAACTCCATAGTCAAAGTCCTCCCATTTCCCATTTTAGTATTTCATTAAAACTTTATTATAATGGCATAGTTATTTGTAGGTGCATCTCTCTACCCTCATGCCCTAGAAATGTACACTCCCTGAGAGCAGGGACTATGCATACTGTAGATGCTCATAAAATATTAAATGAATTACTCCCTACAAATGCATTTTAATATAAAGTATATACAAGACTAATACTCAAATAAAACAAAAAAGCCCAGTGTTTAGGTCATTCACTTTATCTCTGTATGAATTAAAAGCTGTACTGCACATGGCTTTTATGAAATACTAAGAAATAACACAATCAGAATAATTACTCTAATCCTGTATTCTGACAGAATGGTGTCAAGGACAATTAATGGACAAGCACAGGTGTACTCCTCCACACCTTTAGTAAGTAGACTAAAGATGCATCCAAATAATTCTAACATACTTCATCAATTACAACACTTATAAGCCTGAATGGTCTTCTCATTAACCTGATGATATATATCTCTAAATAATAATGCAGCTGATTTTTTTTAACAAATACATCTATTTAAACAGACATATATTAGATATATATTTGAATCCACTGCCTATATAAGCATGTCTGTCTCTGGGATCTCTATTTTATTATTTATTTATTTTGAGACAGAATTTTGCTCCGTTGCCCAGGCTGGAGTGTAACGGCACAATCTCGGCTCACTGCAACCTCTGCCTCCCAGGTTTAAGCAATTCCCTGCCTCAGCCTCCCAAGAAGCTGGGATTACAGACGCCCACCACCACACTCAGCTAATTTTTTTTTTGTATTTTTAGTAGAGACTGGGTTTCCCCATCTTGGCCAGGCTGGTCTTGAACTCCTGACCTCATGATCCACCTGCCTCGGCCATTCAAAATGCTGGGATTACAGGCGTGAGCCGCTGCACCCAGCCGGAATCTCTATTTTAATTCAATGATCTATCCCTGTACCAACTGCCTATCCCTGTACCAATACCACATTTTTCTATGAGTAATGTTTTAGTATCTGATATTACAAGTCCTTATCATTTCTGCAAGACTTTCATGACAATTTTTAACTGAACACACTTTTTTACTATATACATTGAAACCCTTTTATCAAGTTATCCCAAAAATCCTATCAGGTTTTTATTGAAGTAACACTAAATATGTAGATTAATTATTTGATGGCATTGGTTTTTCACTCATGAACAGTCCATCTTTGTCAACTTTTATGATTTTTTTATCTTATTGTATTTTCTTCTCAAAGTGTTTTGAATATCTCATTTGTTTTATCCTGCTTAATTAATAGGTTTGGTGGCTATACATAAACAGGATTTATAATCTAATTCAATATTGATGAAATAAGAATGCTACTGATTTTGCCTGATCTTCTGAGACATAGTTTCACTCTTGTTGCCCAGGTTGGAGTGCAATGGCATGATCTTTGCTTACCACAACCTTTGCCTCCTGGGTTCAAGTGATTCTCCTCCCTCAGCCTCCCGAGTAGCTGGGATTACAGGCATGTGCCACCACGCCTGGCTAATTTTGTATTTATAGTAGACATGGGGTTTCTCCATGTTGGTCAGGCTGGTCTTGAACTCCCAACCTCAGGTGATCTGTCCACCTTGACCTCCTAAAGTGCTGGGATTACAGTGTAAGCCACCATGTAATCTAGCCCTTCCCTGATCTTAGACCCAAAAATTTGCTGTACTCTTATTAGTTCTCACATTTTTGCCTGACAAGCATAATAATCATGTTTAGCTGTAAATACAAACTTTCCTTTTTTCTCTATTAGTAATAAAGACTCCAAATGTTTTACTTTTAAAACATTTTACCGTTAACTCTCTATACAAATACATGATAGATATTAACCAAGGAATCCTTCTAAAACCCTTATAATATTATTACTTAGATCTCTACAGGAAACAGCATTGGTAGGAATGCCTACTGATAATCAGGCACTAGGCTAGAAAATTTTATATTTAAACTTCAACTCAAGGCAAGTTAGGTGAGGAAGCCAAGTCTTAGAAAGGTTGAGACTTGTCCAAGCGCATGAAGGGATGGAGATGGGATTCAAACCCCATCTATCTAGTTCCAAAGTTATGTCCTTTTGTTTATACTGTACTATAAGGCAGTTTACAAAAGCATACTCAAGTATATACCTATTCTATACAGGGATATTCTGGCTCACCCTACTCTATTAAGACTAATAGTTATTATATCATCAGTGTAACAGCAACAATCCTTTTGGAAAGAAAATTTTCAAATTTCAAGATTATCCATGCAGAATGCATCCTAAGGTCTCTGATTCAACAATGGAAGAGCTGTTATTAGCTGCTGCAGTATTTTTTTTTGTAAAGCCAGTAAATTTCCATCACCAAGGTTGGTTTTAAAAACCTGTTCACCTGGTTTTTTCACCTTCTCAGTGTTTAATCCTTTTCTACCTTACTAGTGTTACTTTTATTCTTTCCTGAATTCAAGACACAATATTCTTAACACTACATTCAAATAAAAAGTAAGAAAAAGAGAAAGGAAAAAAGAAAAATTCATTAGCTTAGCAGCCTATCCAAGCTACTGTTAGTCTACCCAAGTTATCCCATCCTTTAGGAACAGAAGATCCTAAGACATCTCAAAATCATCTCATCATGGATGAGATGCTTTCTTCGGACTGGCAGATGCTTAGGGTCCAGCAACAGTCAAAATCCACTTACTGGTATATCCAAGGTTTTTCTGAAGTATAAGTAAAGAGAAAGTGGCCGTTTACAACTCTCAACAAGGCTGGGCATAGTGGCTCATGCCTGTAACCCCAGCACCTCAGAAGCCCATCACAGGAGGATCACTTGAGCCCTGGGGTTTGAGGCTGCAGTGAGCTATGATCACCAATACTAAACAGCCTGGGGACAGAGCAAGACCACATCTTAAAACAAAACAAAACAAACAAACAAAAACCCAACCCTCAAAGAAATGGTTATGTCCTATTAATTGTGGGATATAATTAGCTTATTTTATAATGTTTATTACATACGCTTTATAAATGTATATCCCACAAATTCTCCTCAAAAACTGAAGAACTCCTATCAGAAATTCTCTATCACTGCCAATGAAGAAGTGCAAAACAATTTTTGATCCTATGAAACTGTAAGAAAGTTTTTTCTCTGAAAATTATTTTTCCTCATATTCTTTGCTACCCTCAAGTCCTTAGAACTGTCATAATAGTTCTTTCCCCAAGACTTATTTAAAATAAAACTAGATTTATGTAAGTGCATTTTCTCAAACAAAAAAGGTACTCTACTCTTAACAGGTTATCTACCCAACCAAGTTCCCTTTTGGCCATGAAGCCATTCCTATATTTTCACCATGTCTGAAATCTGCTTTCTATTGTGCACCCTCAAATTAACATGCTGTCAGATATGTACACATGTAAACACATACAAAGCAATACTTAACTGGTGTATTTCTTTGACTTAAATATGAAACAGAAAAAAAAATTCCATAGTTTATGGGACTTATAACACAAAGATTGAGAAATGTTACCATAAAAATGTCTAATATGCATTAATACAAATGAAAAACATAATCTACATACTTGATGAATTCGCTATTACAGTTCTTTATAACATCTCTTAAAGAATCTGATCTTTAATGTGCCATTATGAATCTCAAATATTACCAAGCTAAAAAGTCTAAATCTAAAATGCATTTAATCAAATACCTTACAGAGCTGTAATCAAGAAAACTATGAGCTGGAATTACATTTACCTTATTTTATTTTGAGACGGAGTCTGGCTCGGCTCTGTTACCCAGGCAGAAGGCAATGGCGCTGTATCAGCTCACTGCAACTTCTGTCTCCCAGGTTCAAGTGATTCTCCTGCCTCAGCCACCCGAATAGCTGGAATTACAGGTGTCTGCCACCATGCCCAGCTAATTTTTGTATTTTTAGTAGTAGATATGGGGGGTGTGGGGGGGTGTCACCGTGTTAACCAGGCTGTTCTCAAATTCCTGACCTCAGGTGATCCACTTGCCTCAGCCTCCCAAAGTGCTAGGCTAACAGGTAGGAGCCACTGTACCTGACCTCTGGAATTACATTTAGGTGTAGAATATTTACTTTCGGTTATCTGTATTCAATGACAGGTAAAGCAATTCAGTCACATCATTCACACATAAATACAGTCATCCCTCAATATAAGCAAGGGATTGGTTCCAAGACCGCTACGTATACAAATATTCACAAAGTCCCACAGTAGGCCCTGTGAAACCTGCAAATACAAAAAGTTGGTCCTCCATGAATACTCTATTTTCTATCCAAATTTGATTGAAAAAAACAAAAATCTTCATGTTTTCATATAAAGGAGTGAACTGTACTTAAGATTTTCCAGAGTTTGAGATCTTTCAAATGTGAAAAAATATTAGCAAAGTAGACCTTGGTCTTCCAGCTCTAACGTTCCATTATAATTATTTCCAGTCAGGAAGAAAAATTAGCATAATCACCACACTTTTTGCATGTGCTTTTGTTATGAAGGTTATTTATTCATCTTCCTTGCCAAAATTCCCAGTATTATTGGGCCTGATTTCTTGTCATTAAATGCAAACAATTTTCATGTACTATGTTTATATATAAGGACTTATATACAAGAGTGCCTTAGTTTTAGCAATATACGTGTAATGGCAAAAGACTAGTCTTTTCTCATCGGATGTACACGTAATCAATTTAGTAACCTGTTGTTACAGTTTAAACTTTGGGTTTCAAGGTAAAAAAAATTATTAGAAACAGAAATTCTGTCACAGTTCCCTATATTGGGATAAAACAATACACATAAATATTTTATCAAATAATTGTTAAGTATCTTTAAATCTGCATTTCCTTCTTTCATTTCTATCTGTAGATCTACATTTAGGGAAAAAAATATTTCAGAAGTGCCACAAAGAACCCACCAATTTTCAGTAAATAAAGTTAATAATCCAACAAATCTATCACTCAACCCATATTAGGAAAACAGAAAAAACCTCAGTAAAACAAGTAAAATTTTAATGCTAAAATAGTTTTCTAGACGGAACACTAGTATTTGCCAGCAGCAGATTTATGGCACAGATGCTGATTAGCTATCTCGCCTCAGAAAAAGATGCTTTTTCTTCCTCTTCTCAGAAATTATTAGCCCTACTAAAATCTCAGAATTCACCACATATAATTCATCCCTGTAACCAAAAACCACTTGTACCCTAAAATGCTGAATTTTTTTTTAAAGCCCTGAAAGGTTTTATCAAAGTAGCTGAAACTTTTTATCAAAAATTATAAGCAAAGGATTTACTAATACTTGAAATGCCCCAAAACTTTGCTGTAGTAATTTGTCATCTCAGTGCTTTTTCTATAATGAAGGCCTTAAGAAAAAACACTTGTAAAATGCCACATGGCAGTCAACAATTAGTAAAATCTAGTTTCGCCAATATAATGCACATTTATACATTTTGACATCTCTTAATGGAGTCCTTAGAGGTGTCTTATTTTAACTGGCAGTATTTTTTTTAGTACTACAATGGTACTTTTTACAATAAATGGCATTTTAGGATGCCATGGAATACAGCCAACTCGGTTTCTCAGAACCACAAGTTTCAGCCCAAAAAGACAGTTTGCCCAGCATCTCATTTTACAGATGATGAAAATGAAAACCCAAACATACGAAGTTCCCAACATCATAAGATCAAGAGCAAAATAGGCTGGTGTGGTGGCTCATGCCTGTAATTCTAGCACTTTGGGAGGCCGAGGCAGGACCTGAGCCCAGGAGTTTGAGGTTAGCCTGGGCAACACAGACCCTTTATCTGTAAGAAAATTACTTATATATATATAAAAAAAAAATCAAGAGCAAGAGAGATTGAATTTGGGTCTTTTGGCTCCTAATGATGTCCTTTCCATTAACAATGTGCCTTCTGAAGTAAATCAGGTGAAAAAACTGCCTGGGTTTAATCAACATCTAACATACACACAAAGCGTATCACACAGGGAGCCCTGTGTGCTTACGTCCTGAATCAAGAGACTGTCTCAGACTGTCTCAAAAGTAACAATTTAAAAATCCAGTGTCGTGTGTGTGTTTGTCTTTGATAAGATGCATAATTAACTACAGACACTCTAGAAATGTGAGCTTCCCTTAAGGTAGGGATGCTATCTTGGTGCTATCTCACTTGCATCTTCTCCCTCACTCACCTCTGCAGGGAAAAGAGCCCCCAAGGTGAATGACAGGCCCACCTGGGACCTAAACTCCAGAAACTTCGCACGTCTTTTCCAGTCTAAGAGCTACACAATTTACAGGGGGTTGGTATGTGAACCTGTCTCCTTGCAGGAAAAACGTTAAGGAACCCGATGAACGCAGTGACACCCGCAGTTTGTCAGCGGGGCTCGCTGGTGATGGAGCGTCTGGGGAAGAAGCCCCAGGATGGAGAAGGTACCCGAGACTACGACACGTTATCAGGGCTCCGGGGGTTGAAGCACCAGGCGACGACGCAGAGAGGCGTCGCAGGAGAAGCCAGTGGACCTGCGACACGGCACTCCCCGTGAGGTCCCTTCGACCACCCTCTTCATCCCCCCAAGTGGGAAGAAGGGAGGTGGGGGCTGGACGCGCGGAGGCGGGGACTGGGGGCTTGCCGGGCGGCGGTGGCGGCTCCGCTTGGCGGCCGCGGGAGGCCATTTTAGCTACCGGGCTGCCGAAAGGCCCTGCGGCCTCCAAGTCCCTACACCTCCGGCGTCTCTACCTGCCCCCACGGGGGGCCGCTCCCCGCCGCGGGCCCGGCCGGGCAGAGCAAGGCGGGGCGCGAAAGGCGCGGGGCTGCACTGGGTCGGGCCGGGCCTGCAGCGGGCCGGAGCTCTAGGCTGGCTGGGGGCGGGCGCGGGGGCGTCGCGTCGGCGGGATCCGGGCAGAGGGGCGAGCAAGGGTGGAGCAGGGAGAGGGCAGGGTGCTGTTACCTATATTGGGCCGCAGCCGCCGCCGCCGCCGCCCCGCTGTGGGTGAATCCAAAGTAGTTGCCGGTCGCCATTTTGGCATCTTCCCCCAACCGGCTGGGCACTGCGGCGGGAACGGAAAGTCGGGTCCCATGGCGGGAGGAGAGACGCAGAGAAGCCGAGACGCCGAGGGAGGGCAGGGAGAGAGAGAGAGAGAGGCGCCGTGAGAGCAGCCCTGCCGGGGCCCGGGCCGCGGCCGCGCCGCCTCCCCCTCCCGCCTCGCACTCCCTCACTCACTCGCACGCCCGGGTGGCGGCCGCCGCCTCCTCCCCGGAGCCTGCCCCAACCCCCGCGCCTCCCCGCTGCCCGGGGCCGGGAAAGGGGCCGCACAGCGGCCTCGTGGGCCACATTAGACTCACCATAGGTAAAAGAAACTACAGGGCATATGGGAATCATGGGCTCGGGCTGCTGCTGCTGAACTCTGAACTCTCACCCGCTGCCTCCCTCCGCTGCCCCGCTCCTCCTCAGCGGAGAACAGACCTCCGCCTCCGGCCGCACTGCGCAGGCGCGGCCGTGCTTGGCATCATGGGAGCTGTAGTCCCCGCCGCCTTCGCGGCTACCCCCGGCGCGTGCTGGGGCCTCGGCTGTGCGGGCGCTGGGAGGCCGGCGGGGGAAGACGGGCCTGGCCTTCTCCGAAGTGGTGGTGACGCCGCGCGGCCGCGGGGCGACTGGAGCGCGTGCCGCGAGCGCCTCGCCCGGCCTCGGGGGAGTCGGGGAGCGTGACCAGAAAGCGTGACGTCTGTTCGCCTTTCTCCTTACTTTCCACTCGTTGTCTTCACTTTTGCGTGTTCATTTATTCTCTGCCTCCCTGTCTTCCTCTCTCCTGAATTTTTCGTTAGAATTCGAGCTGGACGATTTAGGATTTTGCCTTATTTCCTGCTTTCCCGCAGCTTTTCCCCGACCTCTGAAGTGCGGTGGGACTTCAGAAGGAGAGGAGAGAAACAGAAAAAGGATGGAAAGTGCTTTTCTGTTGGACTAAAAGCACACCCCAAACATTCCTCCTGTACACACCTCTTTTCATACCCTTCTCTCGACCTGAACCCGTTCCCTGAGCCATCCGGCGGGTAGCGATCACCCCTAAGGGTGTCAGGCACTGTTGTAGGTGCTGGAGAAACAGCAGGGAACAAAACAAAGTCCCTGTTTCCGTGGAGTTTACGTTCTAGGAGTGGGTATATGTCAGACAATAGCCAGTAGCCCAAACACAGAAAGTCTGTCTGATGGTGACTGGAGCTTCAAGCATAAAGCAGAGTAAGGACAATAAGGTTAAGGGAGATGTTCTTTCTTTCCTTTCCTTTTTTTTTTTGACGGAGTCTCTCTGTCATCCAGGCTGGAGTGCAGTGGTGCGATCTCACTGTAACTTCTGCCTCCTGAGTTTAAGCAATTCTCCGCCTCAGCCTCCCGAGTACCTGGGATTACAGGCACGTGCAACCACGCCCGGCTAATTTTTTGTATTTTTTTAGTAGAGACAGGATTTCACCATCTTGGCCAGGCTGGTCTTGAACTCCTGACCTCGTGATCCATCTGCCCCAGCCTCCCAAAGTGCTGGGATTACAGGCTTGAGCCACCGCGCCTGGCCGAGGGAGGTGCTATTTCATGTAGAGTGTAGTTAGGGAGACCACCTGAAGGAAGAAAGGAGAGACCCGGGAGATCCCTGCAGGAAGAGCAGCAAGTGGAAGGGTCTGATGCAAGAATATTCAACAGCAAGATCAGTCTGGCTGGAGCCCAGTTAGAGGGAGACCAGATCAGGTGAGGGTGTCAGATCTTTCATGGTAAGGACAGAACAGTACTTGTCCCCATGTAAGCATTTTTTTCTTTCCGCGTGTTTTCTCGCTGTTTTCCCTTTAGTTTCTCAGTTGGTCTTCAACTATTCTCTTTCCTCTTCCAGTCCCTCTTCTGATGGTCTAGTTTCTCTGGCCTTATCTGTTTCCTGCCTTCCGTCAATGCATACGTGCTGCATGCATTTCACCTCTTCCTTACCTTCTCCATGCCCATTCCCCAGACTCCCTGCTCCTCATCTCCCCTCATTGTTGGATATGAACATTAAAAAGAAACGCAAAGGATGAATCAGAACCCACCCATGAAATTCAGGGCTTTGTCCTACTTTCTTATGCCTGAGCAGAAACAATGTCTCAATTCTTATTTGCGCCAACCTTGCTCCCCCACGCCTCCTACGAAAGTACAGACTCAGAATCTGTCTGATTTGTCCTGTTACTCAATTCAAAGAGAGAAAACGTAAAAGCTTGGAGAAAAGTCGCGTCATTATTTTTGAGAATACTGATGTTTTCCCAGGCAGAAGTTATTTGTGCTCCAAGGATGTTGCTAGGAAGAAATATCTCCTACATGTAGGATATTAGAACTGTATTTTAAAGATACTTTGCCTTAAACTTCATTAAGCAGTCAAGCTTCAAGACACTGACTGTAAACTGATTTGATGAACCGGCTCTATTAGTTACTAGGCTATTTCAATAAAACTGGAGGAGAAAAGACAGGTGTTAATCACTTGCCTAAAAAGAGTCTGTGTAGGCCAGTTTTATGCTTGGTTGCTTGGCAGGCCTTTGGAGGATGGCATGCTGCTGGCACACCCCAATGAGCAAGCACATAACTAGAAAGAGGAAGATGGGGCCTCTCCCCCCGGTTCTTAGGGGTCAAAGGAAGTGTAGGAGTAGTGAAAATTATTTATAACAGCACTCTCAAAGATGCAGCCTGTAGCAAGAGCTTCTCGGTTTAACACCTGCTTGTGCCTAACTTGGGCTTCTTTAAGGAAGGAGTTTTGGAGGGGTCTTGAGTCTTTTTCCTGGGCATTTAATAGTTGAATAACCTGAACATGTTATTTAACCTATCTAAACCCATACAGCAAGAATGTTAATATCTTTCTGACAGGACTCTGGTGGGGTTTAAATGAGGCAGCATTTATGTAAAACAACATCTAGCTTTTTAAATGTTTGAGATAGGGTTTTGCTCTGTCGCTCAGGCTGGAGTGCGGTGTTGCAGTCTCAGCTCATTGCAGCCTTGACCTCCGGGGCTCAAGCAATCCTCCCACCTCAGCCTCCGGAATTGCTGGGACTACAAGCACATTTCACCATGCTCAGCTAATTTTTTGCATTTTTTGTAGAGATGGGGTTTCACCACATTGCCCAGGCTGGTCTCCAACTCCTGGGCTGAGGCGATCTGCTCACCTCGGACTCCCAGAGTGCTGGGATTACCATTGTGAGTGAGCCACCATGCCTGGCCTAACACCTAGCTTTTTGATGCAAAAAGAACTAGGCTAGATGATTGTTATTTATTTATTTATTTGAGACAGAGTCTTACTCTGTCACCCAGGCTGGAGTGCAATGGTGTGATCTCAGCTCACTGCAACTGCCACCTCTCAAGATCAAGCAATTTTCCTTCCTCAGCCTCCCAAGTAGCTGGAACCATAGGTGCATGCCATCACACCCAGCTAATTTTTTTGTTTTTAGTAGAGAAGGATTTCATCATGTTGGCTAGGCTAGGCTGATCTCAACTTCTGACCTCAAGTGATCCGCCCACCTTGGCCTCCCAAAGTGCTGGGATTACAAGCATGAGCCACTGTGCCAGGCTGATTATCAGTCTTTTAAAATCAACCTTCTAGTAATTGAATGCACTGTGCAAGTCACACCTGCAACTCAAAAGTAGGTGGCTCTGCCCTAAAAGAGTTTATGTTCTAGATTAAACACTGTGGATAGTTTAATCTTTCTTTAACGATTCAGAAGGCAGTTCAAGTTCATGACTGTGCCTCAGGGTCATTATTTATGAACCTCAATTAGGATCTAAAGGCAAACGAGGAAATGTCATTGGCAGTCAATTAGCCACAAGATGGAGCTAGCCTGAGAAAGCCAGCACCTAAACTCACCAAAAATAAATCTATAATAGTTGTCTTCAGTCACACCTTTGAGTCAACATGTGGTATCCTGAAAGACCTTGGTACAATACAGGTAAATTAGGCAGAAAGGATATCATACTAGTTACTCTATAGCAAGAGGAATATAGCAAGGTGAATAAGAGCAAGGACTCTAAAGCTGGATGTGCCTGGCTTCAAATCTCAGCTCTGTCACTTTCTGCTTTGTGACCTTAGCCACAAACTCTCTGCCTCAATGTTTTTTCCCTCTTCTGTAAATAAAGATGTAAAAGTAGTATATTCATTGGGGGTTGTTGGTAGGAGTTAAAGACTTCCTAGATGTAAAGCTCTTAGATCAGTGCCTGGCTCATTGTAAACACATTTTCATCATCCCAATAATAAATCCTGTACCTGTTAGCACTCACTCTCCATTTCTGCCTCCTCCCAACCCCTAACAACCACAAAATTACTTTGTGTCTCTATAGATTTGTTTATCCTGGACGTATAAATGGAATCATACGATAATGTGGCCTTTTGTGTCTAGCTTCTTTCACTTAGCATAATGTTTTAAAATTTCATTGTCCATTGTTTCCATATACCACATTTTATTTATTCATTCATAAGTTGATGGATGTTTGGGTTATTTCCATTATCTGGCTATTATGATTAACATCATTGTGAACATTGATATGCAAGTTTTTGTGTGGACAGATGTTTTCAATTCTCCTGAGTATATCTCTAGGAATGGAATTGCTGGTATATCTTTTTTCCCCCAAACTCTCTAAATATCTAAAATTATTTTCCTCTCTGCAACCACCACTCTGGTTCATCTGTTGCCCCAGGCTACTTCAACAGCCCATGAATTGGTCTCTTGTCCCAAGAATCTAATCCTCTCAAACCTGTCCTCTACACAGTGATCAAGGATCTAAGATTTTTTTACAAAGTAGTAATAATTACAGTGTACATTATAATGCATTGTCTCATTTATTCTTTACAAAAACCTCCAAGGTAGGTACTATTATGACCATCCCATTTAGAGATAGTAAAACTGAGTTCACAAGGATAATAAGTGGCAGACACAAGATTTAAACTAGACCTGTCTGTTTCCAGAATGCTTGACCTCTGTGACATGCTGCTGCCCTGAAGCACATCTGAACGTGTCATTATCCTGCTGAAAATCTTGTAAAGATTCACCCTTGCCTAAAGTAAGAAACATCCTATTACTGGTGGGTCACTAGAGTCACTTTTGTGTTTCCAGTTTTAGTGCACGTGGCTATTTTTCATTTATTAACTCCTAGAGCACTTATATTATTGGCTCTTTAATTATTTCATTCCAAGGCATCCTATAGTTCTCATTTTGTAACACTCATCAGACTGGTTATTTCTTACTCAATATCTCTCTTCCCCCAGGAAGGAACATAATCTCCACAGGGTCAGGAATCATGTCTGTTTTATCTACCAATGAATTTCCAATGCCTAGAACCATTCCGACTGGGCATGGTGGCTTGCACCTGTAATCCCAGCACTATGGGAAGCTGAGACGGGCAGATTGCTTGAGATCAGGAGTTCAAGACCAGCCTGGGCAACACAATGAAACCTTCTCTCTACGGAAAATAAAAAACTAGGCCGGGTATGAGGGCTCACGCCTGTAATCCCAGCACTTTGGGAGGCCAAGGCGGGTGGATCATGAGGTCAGGAGATCGAGACCATCCCGGTCAACATGGTGAAACCCTGTCTCTACTAAAAATACAAAAATTAGCTGGGCATGGTGGCACGTGCCTGTAGCCCCAGCTACTCGGGAGGCCGAGGCAGGAGAATTGCTCAAACCTGGGAGGCGGAGGTTCTAGTGAGCCGAGATCGCACCATTGCACTCCAGCCTGGTTAACAAGAGCGAAACTCCATCTCAAAAAAAAAAAGGAAATACAAAAACTATCTGGACATGGCCGCACGCATCTATAGTCCCAACTACAGGAGGCTGAGGTGAGAGAATCCCTTGAGCCTGGGAGGTAGAGAGGTTAGAGTGAGCTGAGATCATGCCACTGCACTCCAGCCTGAGTGACAGGGTGAGATGCTGTCTCAAAAAATAAAGTATTAAAAAAAGAGAACTATTCCTAGAACACAGTATGCACTTAATAAATATTTTGGGGTTGAATGAAATTAGTCTTGTGTCCACTTAGTGAGGGCAGTGGTTTTATGATACAGGTCTTTACTATCTTTCTTCACTCTCCCCCAAGTACTATCTGACATGGTACTAGGCACAAACACAGACGCCAACCTATTTTAGTCCTTGCAGCTCCCTTGACATTCTAGCACATGCTATTTACTGCCAAGCGTTAACACCCAACACCAATGTTACAAGGGTTTCTTTGTGTCAGTAACATATTCATAGGAACCTGAAGAAACTGCAGGACTCAAGGCAGCCATAGGAGTAGCTGTGTAGCAGCTTGGCGAAGAGTCTCAGCCACCCTGTGACCTGATTAGAGCTTGATGTGATTATCAATGGAAGATGCTGAAGGGCATACTGGTTTAAAGCCCACATTCTAGAGCAACATTGTCCAGCACAACTTTCTTCAAAGACAGAAATGTTCTCTCTCTGCACTGGGCAATATAGTAACCACTGGCCACGTGTGGCTGTTGAGCACTTGAAATGGGACTGGTATGACAGAAACTAAATTTTAATTCAATTTGGTTTAATCTAAAAAACCTGCACATG
This sequence comes from Plecturocebus donacophilus, assembly GCA_004027715.1. NCBI lineage: Eukaryota > Metazoa > Chordata > Mammalia > Primates > Pitheciidae > Plecturocebus > Plecturocebus donacophilus. The sequence goes on along the minus strand of PVKP010009771.1, from coordinate 19,236 downwards.
GCTAGTGGCTACCATATTGGATAGTACAGTACTAGAGTCAGATGGCCTATGTTCAAATCCTGGTTGTACTACTTACGGACAATATGACTTTGGCCAATTTACTTAACCTTCTCATTCCCTGGTATCATCTATAAAATAGAAAAAATAATAAAAGTACTAACCTCATAAATTTGACATGAGGATCAAAAAACTAAATACATATTTTGTACATGGGCCTATCAGGCTAGCACTCGGGTAGCTGGGGAAAAGGGATGACTGTTGCTAGGTACAGTGGCTCAGCTGTAATCCCAATGTTTTGGGAGGCTGAGGAGGGTGGATCACTTAAGCCCAGGAATTCAAGACCAGTCTGGGCAATAGTGTGAGACCCTGTCTCTATTTAAAATAAAATTGTTTTTATAAGGCTGACTGTGGTCAAGCACGGTAGCTCACACCTGTAATCCTAGCACTTTGTGAAGCCGAGGTGGGCAGATCACTTGAGGCCAGGAGTTTAAGACCAGCCTGACCAATATAGTGAAACTCCATCTCTACAAAAAATACTAAAAATTAGCTAGGTGTGGTGGCACATGCCTGTAATCCCAGCTACTTGGGAGGCTGAGGTATGAGAATCGATTGAACCCAGGAGATGGAGGTTGTAGTGAGCTGGGATTGCACTTCCGCACTCCAGCCTGGGCGACAGAGTGAGACTCTGTCTCAAAAAAATAAAAAAGGCTAGCTTTGTGCAGTGGCATCATAGCCAATGAGGTTTATCAGAGGTGTGATTATTGTTAATTGAAAAAAAAGAAAAAGACTGACTGCCATCCATAAAACAAGTCATCTTGCCTACCTAATTGATGGAGTGTCCCCTCCACTGGGAACACTCTCTGGTGGGCATTTACATGGTATATGAGTTTCTTATTGCTGCTTTAACAAATTACCACAGAATTCCTGGCTTAAAACTACACACATTTATTATCTTATGATTCTGTAGTTTAGAAGCCTCGCTGGGCTAAAATCAAATTGCCAACTGGGGGTGGACATGGTGGCTCACGCCTTTAATTCCAGCGCTTTGGGAAGCAGGGGGGGAGGGGCGGACCACCTGAGGTCGAGTTCAAGACCAGCCCTGACCAACATGAAGAAACCCTGTCTCTACTAAAAATACAAAATTTAGCCAGACCATGGTGGTGGGCGCCTGTAGTCCCAGCTACTCGGGAGGCTGAGGCAAAGAATCGCTTGAACCCAAGAGGTGGAGGCTGCAGTGAGCCACGATGGCACCACTGCACTCTAGCCTGGGCAACAGAGCGAGACTCTGTCTCAAAAAAAACCCAACCAAACAAAAACCAAATTGCCCCCAGGCATGCATGTTTGTTTGTCTGTTTTTTCCAGCTTATAGAGGTTACCTACATTCCTTGACTCATGAAGTCTCTTTTTTTTTTTTTTTTTAAGATGGAGTCTTGCTTTGTTGCCCAGGCTGCAGTGCAGTGGCACAATCTTGGTTTACTGCAACTTCCATCTCCCAGGTTCAAGTAATTCTCCTACCTCAGCCTGCCGAGTAGTTGGGATTACAGGTGCCTGCCACCATGACTGGCTAATTTTTTGTATTTTTAGTAGAGACAGGGTTTCACCATGTTGGTCAGGCTGGTCTTGAACTCCTGACTTCAGGTGATCTACCTGCCTCGGTCCCCCAAAGTGCTGGGATTACAGGTGTGAGCCACCGTGCCCGGCCATGAACTCTTCTTTAAAGCTAGCAGTATAGCATCTTCAAATCTCTCTCTGATTCTGACAATCTTGTCTTCCTCTTGTAAGTATTCTTGTGGCCAGGCACAGTAGCTCATGCCTGTAATCCTAGCACTTTGGGAGACCGAGGCGGGAGGATCACTTAAGCCCAGGAGTTCAAGACCAGCCAGAGCAACATAGAGAGATCTTGCTTCTACAATAAATAAAAAAAATTAGCCTGGCATGGTGGCATGTGCCTATGGTCCCAGCTACTTGGGAGACTAAGATGGGAGCGTTGCTTGAGCCTAGGAGTTTGAGACTGCGGTGAGATGTGATTGCATCACAGCACTCCTGCCTGGGTAACAGAGAGAGTGACCCTGTCTTGAAAAAAAAATTAAAAAAGAGATCCTTATGATTACATTGGGTCTACCTGGATGATCTAGGATACTCTTTCTATCTCAAATTCTTAATTGTGTCTGCAAAATTCCTTCTGCCATGTAAAATGACATGTTCTTAGGTTTGAGGGCCTAAGATACATAGAACATAGCTCCACATTCTGTGACCATTCTGAAAGGTACATCCATACACTTTCCACCTCCAGACCTTATTGTCACAATTTTCTAGCCTAATTCTTTTCCAGTTTCTGATCAGCTAACAACCCACCAGCCAGTGCCCATTTATAAGTACAGATCCATACTCAGCCTGTTACACATGAAATAGATAAAAAAGTGTCCTCCCCCGACCCTGTCCTTTACCACTATATTTCAGGGCTCCCTTGAGTGGAGCAGTAAGGCAGCAGTTGTATAATTTCAGCTTGTACCAACATGCCATGCAGATTGATCAATGAAATAGGCACTTGATTCTTTCATTAACTGGCTATAGGGAACTTTCCATGAGGCTGTAAGGATGGCTGGAGGAAGGTAACAGGAGCAGGTACCATGGGCTTCTGGGCCACCTGCTTGTGATAGTTTATGGTGCCTTCTGGGCTATTCCAGCCTGGTCTCATATATGACCACTTCTATTTGGAATGCTGCTGTGCATGTTCAATTTTATGATTTGATGGATCATGTGTTAACTACCCATCATGAATACCCAGTTCATGATGGGCAGTTTTAATCGGCATATGGGGTCCCGGCCTCAGGTGTTAAGTCTCTTCAAGGGCCCAGGAGTCTCTTAGAAGCTACCTTTCAAGTAGAAGTATATTCATTGGCAGACATGGTCCAATTCCAAAACCTTAAGGATTCGTGTTTGATTTTCTTGTTGGGGCTTGCCAAAGGCTGCATATAGCATTTTCAGCTGCCACGGAAATTTCCAGGACCACTGTATCTTTAGGTTATAAAGCCCAGTGACAGAGAAGCTGGGATCACAGCCTGGATTTGCTTCAGAGTCTTTGCTTAACTGACTACTCTCAAAATCAGTAGCCTTGTGAGTTGCCCAGTAAGTGGATTAGAGCAGCATGCTCAAATGTGGTCCATGTTACCTCAAAAATGCAAAGATCAGAGGGAGGGGATAGATGAAAGATTTTTTTTTTTTTTGACATGAAGTTTTGCTCCTGTTGCCCAGACTGGAGTGCAGTGGCACAATTTTGGCTCACTGCAACCTCCATCTCCCGGATTCAAGCTATTCTCCTGTCTCAGCCTTCCAAGTAGCTGAGATTACAGGCATGCACCATGATGCCCAGCTAATTTTTGTAGTTTTAGTAGAGATGGGGTTTCACCATGTTGGCCAGGATGGTCTCCATCTCAGTCTCTCTCTCTTTTTTTTTTTTTTTTTTTTTTTTGAGACAGAGTCTCACTCTGTCACCAGGAACCAGGCTGGAGTGCAGTGGCGAGATCTCAGCTCACTGCAACCTCTGCCTCCCAGGTTCAAGCAATTCTCCTGCCTCAGCCTCCCAAGTAGCTGGAACTACAGGTGCACGCCACCATGCCCAGCTAATTTTTTGTATTTTTTAGTAGAGACGGGGTTTCACCATGTTGGCCTGGATAGTCTTGATCTCTTGACCTCATGATCCATCCGCCTAGGCCTCCCAAAGTGCTGGGATTACAGGCGTGAGTCACTGTGCCCGGCCGGAAGATTTTTTAAAAATCCAAAGATGGCCAGGCGTGGTGGCTCACACCTGTAATCCCAGCAGTATGTGTGGCTGGGGTGGGCTGATCACGAAGTCAAGAAATGGAGACTATCCTGGTCAACATGGTGAAACCCCATTGCTACAAAAATACAAAAAATTAGCTGGGTGTGGTGGCGTACGCTTGTAGTTCCAGCTACTTGGGAGGCTGAGGCAGGAGAATCGCTTGAACCTGGGAGATGGAGGTTGCAGTGAGCTGAGATCGTGCCACTGCACTCCAAGCCTGGGTGACAGACCCAGACTCCATCTCAAAAAAAAAAAAAAAAAAATTCCAAAGATGTCCACCAAACCCTGTGCCTTGAGGCAATAAGGCTGTGGATATGAGTCCTCAGAAGAGGCACTGGTTTATGAGGTAGTGGCCCCAAAATGCAGCATTAAAAGGCTTTTGTGCAGGGAAGGCTGGCTCTGCAACCAAAGGTGTCTCGTGGTTGTACTTGGGGTTCAGAGTTCTTAGCCTTGATTATCTCTTCCCATAGGTCCCCATCCCATCCCATGTCTCAAGGTTGCACTCTTTTCCCACTTGTGTCCAAGACTTAGTTAAACACTTGTCGACATTCAGCTTCTACTTAGTGCTGAAACTCCGCAGCTCTTGCCATTAACCGTTAGGCTCTGGACTTTGTCTTCCGCCATTCTTTCCCTGTGACTCACAGGAGATGGACGACTTTGTCAAAACTGCTGTTGAAGATTTCTGAATGGCAACATATTTTCTCAGTTGGATAGTCAGTTGATTTCCCAATGCCTTGTCCTACTCCTTCACTTCATCACATGCCACCCCTCAGTTGTAATATGAGAAACTGTGATACCATCACATGCCTGGTACTACTCGTGTTCCTGTTCCCCTGGGTAAGGTGAAGTGCCATGTGCTCCTTAACATGTGTGCAAACCTATTTATTTTTCCATTTCTTCTTCCTTAGCCACTCCTGGTACATGATACTGTACTAATCAGGACCCCAAAAGGAAACAGAAAGTATACTCAAATTGGGCAATTTGTTCTAAACTATCGAGGGAAGGGCCAGGTTGTGGAACTCTGAGAGAGCTGTGTGAAGGCCACTAGACAGGAGCTGTTGGCCTGGAAGGGACGGAGATAGGAGGCAATAAATACTCCAGGCTCACTCTTCTTTCTCTCTCTCTGATCTGCCAGGACTCCAATTTGGTCAACCTTAACGAGAAGCCTCTGTAATCCATGCAATTCAGCCTCCCAGGACAGAGAAGGGTGGAGAATGGTGGAGAGTGGATTTGGAGAAGCAAATTAATAGAATTTTCTTGCCTAAAGATATCATAAGAGTTTAACTTGTTTGAGACCTAGACCTATTTTTCACTTATTTTGTGAACATCTTCAATTGTATATTTCTCTCAGGCACCCCTAAATCAACATAAGCCAAAGATAATTCCTTTGGCTTTTCAAACCTGCTTCTCTTTTTAAGCTCAAAACTTTATATGGTACTATTCTTCATTTAGGCAGCTAGTCCAGAAACCTGGGAATCATACTTTTTTTTTCCTTTTTTTTTTTTTTTCCCCTGTGGAGACAGGATCAGTCTTTTTCACCCAGGCTGGACTGGAGTGCAGTGTAGTAGTGTGAACATGGCTCCCTATAGCCTTGACCTCTCAGAATCAAGTCATCCTCCCATCTCAGCCTCCCAAGTAGCTGGGACCACAGGGGCAGCCACCATGCCCAGCTAATTTTTAAAATGTTTTGTAGAGACAGGGTTTCCCTATGTTGTTCAGGCTGGTCTCAAACTCCTGGGCTCAAGTGATCTTCCTACCTCGACCTCCCAAAGTGCTGGGATTACAGGCATGAGCCCCCATGCTTGGCCTTGGAAATCATCCTTGATCCCTCCCTGTCTCATATTCTGCATCTCTTTGGTCAACATTCTATAAATATCTTTCAGCTTCATTTCTTCTCCCTCATTTTCCTACCAGTTGTCAGTTGAAGCTGTCATCATTTCTTGTCTGAAAATGTCAACAACCTCTTAACTCATCTTACTTCCCTCACCCTTTTAAATGACAATCTACCTACCACCAGAGCGATTTTCCTGAACTTCAAATGTGAATCCAGATAGATCTCCTCTTTGTTTGTAAGCTTTCAGCACCCTTAACTCTGAGGATAAAATCCAAGCTTCTTAGAATGTTACCCAGCACCCTTGCAATCTGGTTCCTATGTCCTCCTAAAGCCTTATCTGCTACCTACTACTGTGTAGTCTGTTGTCCAGCCATACAGAACACTTGACATTTTCCAAATGTGTCTTGTTTTTCTACATCCTTGTGACTTTCCACATACTTCCTCCCTTTGCCTCTTCTGTTCATTCCTTTCTGCCTGCCAAGTAAGTGATACCTCCTTTATAAGAGTCAGCTCACCTCTTCTCTGGGAGGCCAAAGTTGAAAACCACCAAGCTGGGGTCCTCTAGAAATGTATGAATGAGTATTTAGAACATAATTAGAAGATTGCTAAATATTATATTAATGTACAAACATAAGGCTTTATTATGTAGCTACTCATAGAGCTCAGTACAGTGTTTAATTGAATCTAAAATACTGTAGATTATAAAAGCAGCCAAGAAGAAAACTCACCCAATAATAATTATGAGATATCCATTGATTATAAGATGCATCCCAAGTTCAGAAATATTAAAATGTGAAAAAAAATGCACCTTAGAATCAGCAAATACCTAACCTACACGTTCATTATTTATATAAGGAATCGATCTAGAGACGTAAGTGACTTGCTCAAGATCACATAGCTCCTTAGTGGCAGTGCCACATCAGGACATACATGATTTCTAGTCTGAAGCCAGTTTCATTTCCTCATATACATTTATTATTCATGATTGGTGTGAGTAATAACAACTCCCAACTTGGCAAAATGAACTTAAATTAAGTGCCCTTATTCCTGTTTATGTCAGCAATAGCAGAAAAAATAGAGGCTGATCCTTTAGCACCTGCACCTCCCCTTCCCCCAACACCACAAAAACCAAGTAAAAATACAAGGATCTTTCAATAATGATTGTGAAATTAGCTTGTGAAATAGATTGGGTGTTTGTCCCCTCAAAATCTTATGCAGAAATGTAATCCCCAATGCTGGAGGTTGTATTAGTCTATTTTCACACTGCTATAAAGAACTGCCTGAGACTGGGTAATTTATAAAGGAAAGAGGTTTAATTGACTAGCAGTTCTGCACGGCTGGGGAGGCCTCTGGAAACTTCCAGTCATGGTGGAAGGCAAAGGGGAAGCAAGGCACATCTTACATGGTGACAGGAGAGAGACATCAGGAGAAATGGCTACTTTTAAACCATCAGCTCTTCTGAGAGCTCCCTCACTATCATGAGAATGGCATGGGGTAAACCACCTCCATGATCCAATCACCTCCCACCAGGTCCCTCCCTCAACATGTGGGGATTACAACTAAAGATGAGGACACAGAGCCAAACCATATCATTTCAACTCTGGCCCCTCTCAAAGCTCATGTTATTTTCACATTTCAAAACCAATCATAACTTCTCAACAGTCCCCCAAAGTCTTAACTCATTCCACCGTTAACTCAAAAGTCCAAGTCCAAAGTCTCATCTGAGACAAGGCAAGTCCTTTTTGCCTATGAGCCTGTAAAACAAACAAACAAAAACAAGTTAGTTACTTCCTAGATACAATGGGGGCACAGGCATTGGGTAAATGTTCCTGTTCTAAATGGGAGAAATTGGCCAAAACAAAGGGGCCATAGGCCCCATGCAAGTCCAAAACCCAGTGGAGTAGTCATAAAATCTTAAAGCTCTGCAATGATCTCCTTTGACTTCATGTCTCACATCCAGGGCACCCTGATGCAAGGGGTGGCTCCCAAGGCCTTGGGCAGCTTCACCACTGTGGCTCTGCAGGACATACTTCCCGCAGCTGCTTTCGTGGGCTGGTGTTGTGTGCCTGCAGCTTTTCCAGGTGTACAGTGCAAGCTGTTGGTGGATCTACCATTCTGGGGTCTTCAGGATGGTGGCCCTCTTCTCACAGCTCCACTAGCCAGTGTCCCAGTGGGGACTCTGTGTGGGAGATCCAATCTCACATTTCTCCTCTGCATTGCCCTAATAGAGGTTCTCCATGAGGGCTTTGCCTCGGCAGCAGATTCATGCCTGTACATCCAGGTGTTTTCATACATCCTCTGAAATCTAGGCAGAGGCTGTCAAGCCTCAGCTCTTGATTTCTGCATACCTACAGGCCCAATACCATGTGAAAGCTGCCAAGGCTTGAGGCTTACACCCTCTGAAGCAAAAGCCCAAGGTGTATCTTGATCCCTTTTAGCCACAGCTGGAGCTGGAGTGGCTAGGACACAGGGCACTAAGTCCCGAGTCTGCACAGAGCAGTGGGGCCCAGTCCTGGCCCAGGAAACCATTTTTCCCTCCTAAGCCTCCAGGCATGTGATGGGAGGGGCTGTTGTGAAGGCCTCTGACATGCCCTGGAGATATTTTTCCTATTATCTTGGCTGTTAACATTTGGCTACTCCTTGCTTATGCAAACTTCTATAGCTGGCTTGAATTTCTCCCCAGAAAAATGGGTTTTTCTTTTCTACCACATGGTCAGGCTGCAAATTTTCCAAACTGTTATGCTCTGCTTCCCTTTTAAACATAAGTTATAGTTTTAGAAAGACTCTTTGTGAACACATGTGACTGAATGCTTTCAGATTCAGCCAGGTTAACTCTTGAATGCTTTGCTGCTTAGAAATTTCTTCTGCCAGATACCCTAAATCTTAAGTTCAGAGTTTTACAGATCTTGACCAGGTGCAGTGGCTTATGCTGGTAATCCCAGCACTTTTGGAGGCTGAGGTGGGTGGATCACTTGAGGCCAGGAGTTTGAGACCAGCCTGACCAACATGGTAAAGTCCTGTATCTACTAAAAATGTAAAAAATTAGCTAGATATGGTGGCACACACCTGTAATCCCATCTATGCAGCAGGCTGAGGCAGGAGAATAGCTTGAACCTGGGAGGCAGAGGTTGCAGTGAACTGAGATTGGGGTGAGAGTGGGACACTGTGCTCTAGCCTGGGTGACAGAGCAAGACTTTCTCACAAAATGAAACAAAACAAAAAACAAAGTTCCACAGATCTCTAGGGCTGGGGCAAAATGCCACCAGTCTCTTTGCTAAAGCATAGCAAGGGTGACCTTTGCTCCAGTTCCCAATAAGTTTCTTATCTCCATCATAGACCACCTCAGCCTGGACTTCTATATCACTATCAGTATTTTGGTCAAAAGCATTCAACAAGTCTCTAGGACATTCCAGACTTTCCTGGATCTTCCTGTCTTCTTCCACGCCCTCCAAACTGTTCCAACATCTGCCTATTACCCAGTTCTAAAGTTACTTCCACATTTTCAGGTTATATTTATAGCAGTACCCCATTATCCCGGTACCAATTTTCTGTATTAGTTCATTTTCATACTGCTATCAAGAACTGCTTGAAACTAGATAATTTATAAAGAAAAAAGGTTTAATTGACTTACAGTTCTACATGGCTGGAGAGGCCTCAGGAAACTTAAAGTCATGGCAGAAGATGAAGGGGAAGCAAGGCACGTCTTACATGAGAGAGAGAAAGAGCAGGGGAAAACACTTATTTTTGAGACAGAGTCTCACTCTGTTGTCCAGACTGGAGTGCAGTAGCGTGATTCTTGGCTTACCACAACCTCTGGCTCCTGGGTTCAAGCGATTCTCTTACCTCAGCCTCCAGAGTAGCTGGGACTACAGGCTCATGCCACCATGCCCAGCTAATTTTTGTATTTTTAGTAAAGATGGGGTTTCACTCTGTTGGCCAGGCTGGTGTCGAACTCCTGACCTCGTGATTTGCCTGCCTCCGCCTCCCAAAATGCTGGGATTACAGGTGTGAGCCACCACACTTGGCCAGGAAACTACTTTTAAACCATCAGATCTTATGAGAACTCCTTCACTGTCAGGAGAACATCATGGGGGAAACTGCCCTATGATCCGATTAGCTCCCAACCAGGTTCCTCCTGACACATGGGGATTATAATTCAAGATGAGGATTGAGTGGGAACATACAGCCAAACCATATCAGTGGTGGAACCTGGTGGGAGGTGTTTGGGTCATGGGGACAAATCTTTCATGAGTGGCTTGGTGCTGTCCTCACAATAGTGAGTTCTCACAAGATCTGGTTGTTCAGAAGTATGTGGCACCTCCCCACTCCCTCTCTTGCTCCTGCTCTTGCCATGTGACTTGCCTGCTCCCTCTTTACCTTCCACCATGATTGAAAGCGTCCTGAGGCCCTTACCAGAAACAGGTGTCAGCACCATACGATTCCTACAGCCTGCAGAACCATCAGCCAATTAAACCTCTTTTCTTTATAAATGACCTAGGCTTAGGTATTTCTTTATAGCAACATAAGAATGGCCTAATACAGCCTGCATACACATGTATCCACATGTGTATATGCACATGTGTATGCCTGTGCTCACTAACACACTCAAGCCAGGGAAGGCTCTACAGAAGGTACAGTCCACATAGGGAAATGAACGCATCTCGTTTGCACTACTTGAGAGATTCTTCAGCTATAAGAAGTCCTTTTTTAGAGGGCTACATCTCTAGCCCTAAGGTCTAAGTGTTTGGGTCATCTTATCCATTCAAGCTGAAATTTGGATTAAAACCCAGTCATATCCATCTGGAGAAGGCTTTAACTGCCTTGTGTTGTCTGTAGCCATCTCCATTTACTTCCCAGCTTTCACAGAAGTCACATACATTCCTCTCCCGACCAATCCAGGCTCTCTAATCTTCACTGAATTGCCCAGAAAAGATGCTCCTTTCCTTGAGTCCATGTCATCCGAGCAAACTAAATCACCATTACAAGCTTCTGTGCATGCAAAAGCAACAAGACTAAGGAGAGGGGCCAACATTCCCCACTGTATTGGAAGAGGACCCACATGATGGCTTCCAGTCATCTTACTATGCTCCCATAAAAGCACCTTTCTTCTTTCTTCATTAGTGCTGATTTCTATAATATTATATTAAGATTTGTAAAGGGCAGAATACTATAGGCTTATTAAAAACTTTTAGCTATTAGAGACTCTCTAAATCCAGGGTTTCTCCAACTTCCTGATAATAAGAATCACCTGGAGATTCTTCCAATTACACAAATTCCTAAATCCCACTGGATTTTCACTAAATCAGAATCCCAGGGCCTTTGGTTGGAGAAATCATATGTTAATCAAGTCCTCCCATGTATTCTTATCAGCAAGTAAGTTTGGAAAATGTCCTGCCCCCAGCCTCATCATTCTAATTCTAAGGATGAGGACACTGAAGTCCAGTTTTTGTCCCCTCTAAAACTCATGTGTTGGAAACTTAATCCCCAAGGCCACAGGGTAGGGAGGTAGGGCCTAATCCGAGGTGTTTAAGCCCACCTGAGGGCTCCACCCTCATAAATAGATTAATGCAACTATAAAAAAAAGACTGTGGGAGTGAGTTCTCTCTCTTCCACACTTCCATTATGTGTGGACACAGTTTCTCTTTGCACACTGCCTTCCACCATGTGGTGGCGCAGCAAGAAGTCCCTCACCAGATGCTAGCACCTTGATCTTGCACTTTCCAGCCTCCAGAACTGTGAGCCAATAAATTTCTGCTCATTATAAATTAGCTAATGTGTGATATTCTGTTATAACAGTACAAAATGGACTAAGCCACCTAAAGAAGTCAATAACTTATTGAAGATACCTGTGTTTATGCTTGTGTAAATACAGACTGTTTCTGGAGGGACTGTGCCTGTCTTATGGGAAACAGACTGAAGAACTGTGAATCTAAGAAGTAAAAAAAGACTTCTTTTTTTCATTATATGTCCTTTTGTGATGGTTAGGGAAAAGTTTTCCCCATATAATGAACAATTTTTCAATAAAAACCTAGTTCTGAGTATATCTGATTTGCATGGATCTTAGAAATATAGTCATTGTACCCTAGCTTCCCCCACTACCACCTACCTTGAATCTGCTTTCTAGCTGTCAGACAGCCCCCTCATTTCCCTTTCCTCTGCCTACTCCATACTCCTCCGCTTGTGCACAGTCAGCCCTGCTTTACTCCAGCTGCCCTGATTGGGCTGAAGGCAAGGAGCACTTGAACAACCTCTTTTCCTACCAGGAGGGGCCTGGAGTGAATCATCCTCTGTATGCAACAGAGCCCCAGAGCTGACTGGTGGGCTTGACTGTGACTCAGCCAAGGCCTTTCTCCCAGGACTTGCCACCAATTCTACTAAGTGGCACCCAACCTTGAGTACATTCAGAAATGACATGGAACAGGAACTCTATGCTGGGGTGGCCATACTCCCACCTTTGCAGTTTCATATAGCAACATCTGAAAGTCATGTAGACAAGATTCTTTTTGACATGGTGTTAGCAGAAAGCATTTAAATGTCTAAATACAAAAGTGTGGAGCAGGTGGAACTGTCATTACCATGGTGGGAGTGCCAGTTGTTTCAGCCACTTTGGAAAACTGTTTGACAGAATCTATTAAAGCCCAATAGTGCATACTTATGATCCAGCAATTCTATTCTCAGGTCTATTGCAGAAATGTGCATATACGTTTACCAAAGGATAAGTACACAAATATTCATGGGAGCAACTATTCCTATCAATCAAAAATTGGAAACTACCAAAATTTTCATTGACATGATTTGGCTCTGTGTCCCCACCCAAATCTCATCTCGAATTGTAATCCCCATGTGTTGAGGGAGCAACCTGGTGGGAGATGATTGGATCGTGGGGCTGTTCTTGTGATAGTGAGGGAGTTCTCACCATATCTGATGGTTTTCAAAGTGGCGGTTTCCCGAGTGCTCTCTCTCCTGCTGCCTTGTGCAGAAGGTGCTTGCTTTCCTTTGCCTTCCACCATAATTGTAAGTTTCCTGAGGCCTCCCCAGCCATGTGGAACAGCAAGTCAATTAAACCTTTTTTTGTTTATAAATTATGCAGTCTCAGGTAGTATCTTTTGTTTTTTTGAGATGCAGTCTCTTTCCATTGCTTAGGCTGGAGTGCAGTGGTGCAATCTTGGCTCATTGCAACCTCCCCCTCCCAGGTTTAGGCAATTCTCCTGCCTCAGCCTCCCAAGCAGCTGGGATTACAGGCATGCACCACCACACCACCACACCTGGCTAATTTTTGTATTTTTATTAGAGACAGGGTTTCACCATATTGGCCAGGCTGGTCTCAGACTTCTGACCTCAAGTGATCTGCCAGCCTTGGCCTCCCAAAATGCTGAGATTACAGGCATGAACCACCATGCCTGGCCTCAGGTAGTATCTTTATAGCAGTGTGAAAAGTTTAATATATTCATTAATAGTCAAATAAATAAGTCTATCCTATTCATAAAATGGAATATTATCAGGAACGAAAATGAATGAATTACTGTTACATGCAACAGCATGGATGATTCTTACAAATATAATGTTCAGCCAAAAAAAAAAAAAAAGCCAGACATAAATAAGGATTTTATAGGTTATTTACATGAAGTTCTAAAGTTAGGCAAAATTAATCTCTGTTATTTTAAGTCAGGACAGTGGGTGGGAAGTGACTGGGAAGGGGCTAATAGTATTAGAGTCCAACCAAGGAGATGGATAACTTATAACATTTAATTTGAAAATGTATAAATTGGGTAAGAAATGGGTAATTTATAGAAATTCACTTAATGGTAACTCATATTTCTCTGTATGTATGTTTACTTCAACCTAAAGCTTACTTAAAAAGAAATAGCCCCGGCTGGCCATGGTAGCTCATGCCTGTAATTCTAGCACATTGGGAGCCTCAGAAAGGTGAATCACCTGAAGTCAGGAGTTCAAAACCAGTTTGGCCAACGTGGTGAAACCCCGTCTCTACTAAAAATACAAAAGATGGGCTTGGTGGTACATGCCTGTAATCCCAGCTACTCAGGAGGTTGAGGCAGGAGAATCACTTGAACCCGGGAGGCAGAAGTTGCAGTGAACCACAATCACGCCATTGCACTCCAGCCTGGGAGACAGAGCAAGCCTCTGAAGACTCTTCTTTTTTTTTTGAGATGGAGTTTGGCTCTCATTGTCCAGGCTGGAGTGCAATGGTGCGATCTCGGCTTATTGCAACCTTCACCTCTTGGGTTCAAGCAATTCTCCTGCCTCAGCCTCCCGAGAAGCTGAGATTACAGGCATGCACCACCACATCCAGCTAATTTTATATTTTTAGTAGAGATGGGGTTTCTCCATGTTGGTCAGGCTACTCTCGAACTTCTGACCTCAGGTGATCCACCTGCCTCAGCCTCCCAAAGTGCTGGGATTACAGGGCTGAGCCATTGCACCTGGCCAAAGAAGACTCTTAATTACCTAGTGATGATGCAATTTTTTTGAAATGTTGAAACAATCTGTGCTAAAATTGATAAACAGAGCACAGTACAACTACCCTTCCATTGACATGATAATGACATCCCTTTAAAATCTAGAGTGTGTTAAAACTGGGTAGAATTACTTTGTGTTTATATGTCAAAGCAGACTTAGATTCTAGGCTCAGATTGTTAAAAACATATCTTACATATACATGAATGTCCATTTTGATATTATAAAGTCATGTGGGATGTAGGACAATCCATTGTCTTACAAAATTGTCCTGTGCATTGTTGGATGTCTAACACTCATGGCCCCTGACCATCAAATGCTAGTAGTGTCACTGTGACAACGAAAAATAACACCACAAATTTCCAACATTCCTCTAGGAACATTCCAACATTCCTTTTCAACATTCAACAGGTGCTGTCACTTTGATCAATAACCATCAATATAGAGGATAACTTCCAGGCTATAAGCCATTTATGTTTGCATTCATGAAACCCTAGTGATTCATGGTCATCAAAGTAACTTGATGAACATAATAATTTGAGCCAACTCTCTCAGGTCTTCAAGGGCTCTCCACTCATTGCACTGTAGATCCGTTCCAGATTAGGCTCCCTGGAGTCTCAGCTTAATGAACATTTGGAGGTTCTGTGATTGGTAACTGGCCTTAAGAGTCTATCAGAAGAGATGGGTAATGTTCTTGGACAAACAAGTGGAAATTATGCCTGAAGGTTTCAAACTATATTCCTATCTCTGCTGTGAGATTTCACTTGCTTTATAAATAAGACTCCTGTGATGTCCTAGAGCAGAGCTGGGCACAGTGGCTCACACCTGTAATCCCAGCACTTTGGGAGGCTGAGGTGGGAGGATCTCCTGAGGTCAGGAGTTTGAGACTGGCCTAGAGAAACCCCGTCTCTACTAAAAATATAAAAACTAGCTGAGCATGGTGGTGTGTGCCTGTAATCTCAGCTACTCGAGAGGCTGAGGCAGGAGAATCACATGAACCTGAGAGGCAGAGGTTGCAGTGAGCTGAGACTGCACTCCAGTCTGGGTGAGAGTGAGATTCCGTCTTAAAAAAAAAAGATGTTTGGTGGCTGGGCACGGTGGCTCAAGCCTGTAATCCCAGCACTTTGGGAGGCTGAGGTGGGCAGATCACGAGGTCAAGAGATCGAGGCCATCCTGGCCAACGTGGTGAAACCCCGTCTCTACTAAAAATACAAAAATTAGCTGGGCATGGTGGCGGGCACCTGTAGTCCCAGCTACTTGGTAGGCTGAGGCAGGAGAATTGCTTGAACCCGGGAGACGGAGGTTGCAGTGAGCCAAGATTGCGCCACTGCACTCCAGCCTGGTGCCTGGCGACAGAGTGAGACTCTGCCTCAAAAAAAAAAAAAAAACAACGATGTTCTAGAGCAGAGGATTTCTAGAGCTCCATGGATTTCTCAGTCTGTACGATCAAGGGTTGCAATCCATGCTGGATATTCTTGTCCACTAATACAAGAATGTTCAAGTTCAAGATTAAAGTCTGACAGGATTCAATTTCTAGTCAGGGCTTTGGATCCCTAAATACTGGAGATCTTGTACCTCATCTTCTGTCATGGGATATAGCTAACATTTGAGTGATTATTATATACTAGGCTATACACCAACCCAGTGCTATGCATTTTACAGGAGTTATTTAATTCTCAGAACAATCTTACAAGGTAAGTACTATTATTATTCCTAAAACTCAGCAAATAGACTTTGTGTTTATATGTCAATACTGACTTCAATTCTAGGCTCAGACCATGATAAACACACTTTTAATGTTTGTAAGATTTTGATGAGAAAACTGAGGCACAAAGTGGTTAACTAAAATTCTCAGAGTCACATAGTTAATAAGCTAAAGAGCCAGGATTTGAACTCAGGCACCTGATTCCAAAACTAGAGTTTTTAACCATTATGGCTTTCTGCCTCCAATGTAGGAGGACACCCTTGCCAAGAAGCTGTACCTCGGGCATAGAGAAATGGTATAGCCTTACATTGGATAAATATCTTTTGGCATTCAGCCTGCCTGGGAGAAGTCTGGTGCATTCCTATATCAGTGAGGTTGCATTCAGCTTCAAATAGAAATAGAATGCTGACTAGTAAGTCTGAACAATAAGAACATGTATTACTTATTCAATGTGAAGTCCCAAGGTTGGTTGAATGGTTCACTAATATTTTTAAGCACTCTCGGCCTCATCATCATCAGTATATTAGCTTTTCTTCTCATGTGTTATCTTGCAATGAGATGGTTGCTGCAGTTCCAATTGCACAAGAGAAAGGAAGGAGCAAGTAGCAGAGGAAAAAGGACTTTTAATGGCTTTTTATCCCTAGCTAACTTTTTTTGGGTTTCATTGACTATAACTGATTAACATGCTTACTCCTAAACCTATTGTTGGAAAAGGGGAATGGTGGGTAATATGATGATTGCCTTCAACAAATCACTATGTATCCCTGGGATTCTGTTGCCAGGGGTTTCAACCATTACCAAATTAGGGTGCTATTCAGAAAGAAAGGGGATGGCTGCAATCTTAGCTTCGCTTGCCATAATAAAGCCCCATAGACTGAGTGGCTTCAACCACAGACATTTATTTTCTCACAGTTCTAGAGTTTGAAAAGTTCAAGATTAAAGTCTGGCAGGATTCAATTTCTGGTTAGGGCTTTGGATCCCTAATTACATCTAAAAGGCTCCACTGCAAATATCGTCACATCTGGGATTAGGGCTTCAACATATGAATTGCAGGGGACAAAAACATTCAGTCCAAAACAGCTGCCAAGTAGGCAATAAAGCAACATCTGCCATTTCTTTGTGGGGTGATTGGGTAGTGTCAGCTTGGGTAGCAACCTGGGAGTTATGTTCGTTGCCAGGGACACAAAAGATGTGCTTATAATAATCTTAGTAACGATGAAATCATCTGTCACCAGTCACCCAGACCTGAGAGCCAGAAGTTCCCCCCAACATCTCCCTCAGAGATTTCCAGAGCTTGAGATTCCTGATTAATGGGCTCTGACGGCAAAAGGTGTCCTTGATCATCTCAGACATTATAGGGCAGGTCGAGTATGGGTAGGACATTGCTTCTGTCATAAGAAGATTTGATTTATTTCAAATAATCTAGAATCTATGAAGATATATAAGAGCCTATGAGCAGATTCCTGAACACCCCATGCATGCAACCTTTGTCTGTCTATGCCCAGTGTCTCCAGCGTGAATGACTTTATGGCTATCCATGTTGCCCAATTTCTAGGCAAAACCTGAGGACGGGTGTTTCTGGTCTTCTGCATAAAGGAAGTAAGTATGATAAATTACGTTTTACCAATAGTACTTATTCCTTTGCTATCCCAATAGGTCTTTCTTTCCAGCACCTTCACCCAAGACAGCTAGAGCTGAGCCATTGACTTTTCTGGGGGTATAAAAACTAGCGACCTTTGGTTGCAAGGAATGGAAACCAATTCTGGCTGATGTGATAAACAGTAGATTTTAGGGGAGAACATGGAGACCTTAGGCTCAATGGGAAGGCTAGAGGATCAGGCTTGAAATTGGGCAGGCACAAAGTCAGCTCTTCAGGGTAAGGAAGCAGGACTGTCCAGACTGGAGGAACAGTCTAGACAGACACCACTGCTTAATGAATGAATGCCAGTCATCGTCACTTCCATTCTCTGCAGAATATTCGAACTAGAGACATGATCGATTTCAGGTAGATTGCAGATTTAAATGTGAAAGGAAAAATCAATAAAGCCTTTAGAGGAAGACTGAGTAGAGACCCTTTCTTTGGGCAAGAGAGAGCAGGGCAAGATGTCAAGCACAAGCCAGGCCTGTGGACTGGAGGACTCCTGGCCCAGACCGGGAATGGGAAACCGAGGTAGAACCTAGAGGTTTGGAGGGTGGGATGATCCTGTGGCTTAGGGTTTTGAGATGCTTGGGCGTAGCAGACACTAGGCTGCCAGCAACTTGACTGATTCCAGATCCCTACTGTGGTGCCTCAGGTGTTCCTATTGCTCCTCCCTTCTTGGTCAAGGTCAGGTCAGCCTGGCAAGAAAGGACCTCAGGGTCCACAGCAGAGCAGGGAACAGGCAAGGAAGGGCTCATGCGTCTCTTCTCCCAGTGAAGGTGTCCAACAAAATGGGTGTAATAGATAAGGAACCAGCCTGGGGGCTTAGCAGTGTGGAAATGCAGTGCTCCCAAGGAAGCTACCTGAAAATGTGCGATGCACAGGTTCAAGACCAGGAGACTGCAATTCAGGGCCACCGGTGACCGCAACAGCTCCACAGAGTATAAAGCAGTGGAAATAGAGACTTTTGCTTTGTGTATATTTTAATAAAAAACAACTATTGTTGTGCCAAGCCTGTTCTAATCACTTTACACATGCTATCTTATTTAATCCTCCTAATAACTCCATTATGGGAGTTACTATTACTATCTCCATTTTACAGATGAGGAAACTAACGCACAGAAAGTTTAAGGCACTTGCCCCAGGTAATGCAGCTATTTAAAGAGACTGAGCTGGGATTTAAATGTTGGCAATTTAAATGTTGGCACTACCTCTCATATAAGCCAGACAGATAAACATAGACCCTGAAGCAGACTCTTTGAGCAAGGACTCACAATCAAAAAGGCAACAGAAGTCAAATAGACAGGTACAGGGACATAGCATGGGTGGGGAGCAGGAGGGCATGCCAGAGAGTCAGGGTGTAAGCATGTGGTTATGTGGAAACATGATTTTGTATAGCCTTCATTTACCATGAACTTTCCTTTCAAAGGTGTCATGGGAGACTTCTAACACCAGCTTGATAATGACTCCTTCAGAATTCCACAATAAATTTGCACAGCAAATCCTTCATCTTTTTTTTTTTTTTTTTTTTTCCAGAAGGAGAAAGAGAGAGGGGAAATTATTATTTTTTTTTTTTAAGACAGAAGTAGAATAAAAGAGAAAAAAGGAAGAAAGAGAAAGAGGGAGAGAGAACGAGAATCTTGCTCTATTGCTCAGGATTTCATTTAAATCTGTGAAATGCTTATGCAAACTAAAAAGTGATTTATTTCCTATTATGTGATCACTTTTAGAATAGGTATGATATAATATTGAAAAAAATA
>PVKP010009770.1:0-67005 GCA_004027715.1 Plecturocebus donacophilus | reverse complement strand
GCGGGGAGATAGCATGGGGAGAAATGCCAGATATAGGTGAAGGGGAAGAAGGCAACAAATTACACTGCCACGTGTGTACCTATGCAACAATATTGTATGTTCTTCACATGTACCCCAAAACCTAAAATGCAATAATAAAAAAAAATAGTTAAGTTCAAAAGATGTTTTATCAGTGTCGATAAGGCAAATGAAAAACATTAAGATCCACCATGACACTTTTGTAACATATTATAACACTTAATGTACACTTACAAAACTATGTACTATAGATAAAAATTAAGCATTTTAGATATGAAATATTTACACAGAACTTTAAAATAAAGAACAATGCAATGGGTGCATCACTGCAGCCTAGATTCATGTTCTCGGTTATTATAGAACTATAATAGATATTGCAATATTCTCAAAGTGTGGTCCAGGGATGCCTGGGACACCTGAGATCATTAGAGGTGCTCTGCAATGTCAAAATTATTTCATAATAATACTTAAGTGTCATTTGCCTTGTAACTCTCATTCTCTCACAGTGTATGTGTTTTTCATAGGCCACATGGCATCTTTCTGACAGCTAATGGAATGTGTGCTGTATGTTCCTGAGTTTTTAAATGTCCTCAGTTTTAACTCCTAATAAGTTAAATATTGGTAGATAGAACCACACAAGGTAAAGCTTTCAGGGGTGGTGGTGGGGGTGGGCAGTCCTCAACTATTGTTAAGAATATAAAGTGAACCTGAGACCAAAAGGTCCAGACCAGCAACTTAACAAAATAAGAAAATAACCTTTCAGAAATCAAGGCAGTAAAACATCAATTGTTCACAACAAAGATTCAAATGTTTCCTATTACACTGTCATGTAAAATTTTAAACTTTTGAAGACTATTTAATGATTTCTGTTGATTTTGTGGTGCTGGGAGGAATAATATCTGAAAGAATATATCAAAATTATTGTTCTTGAGAAAATGATTTCAATAAATCATATTTACATATAAATCTTTACTGGATTTTTACAGGTAATATAATGCTAAAGAAAAACTCTAGAGGTTCAGCCAAAATTCTAGCAAATGTTGAAAAAAATTTAATTTGATGCTAAGTCACCTTGTTCAATTACCATGGATGATTCCATAAAAGGCACAGTATTAATCCAATTCTCACTGTATTTTTTTCTTACTTGCTGTTTATTACCATACTCTAATAGGCATTATGCAGAAAATTAAATAATATACCTTAAGAGCTCAGAATTGAAATAATGAAAATGGAAGAATGTTTGGGCCTTAGTCTTAAGTCTAGACATAGTCTCTAAGTCTAGAATTGCAAAAGCAGTTTGAATACTTTATCAAATTTCACATATTCACTTTAATGGAAATTACAAAATAAGAACAATTAAACCTAGGAAATACATCAATTTTTGGAGATTTGATGTCAATAAACAATGTTCTAGCAGAATTCTTTCACTCCTTCAAAAAATGTCTCACTCACATTATTATAGTTATCATATGACTTGGACAACAATAAATGTAATTTATAAAATTTAAAAAGGGAACTAAAAAGAGAAAAAAACAGAAATTTTAAAGTTAGGCCATTTGAAATAAAAAAGGGAATCAATTTCAAAAAAGAACTATTAGATGTAAAAATGCATTTGTTTCTGATGATAAAAGTGAATGACACAATGAACTTTCTAAGTTTTTTCAATTTATTGAATCCTAAAATTTGGCTGAATTATATTTGCCAAGCTCGATGAACTACAAGTGGTCAAAAATAAAATTAAGCCAACTAATTATATATGATAGGCCAATAAATGATTATTTACTTGAAACATAGATATTGAATATATAGAAATCTCAGATGGTATTACAAGTGTTAGAAAAATTAACGTAAATTATGTTAGTTCAGCAAAAACTGAGAAGACATTTAAAACCATGAACTAGATCACTAATATAAATAAAATGTTCTACTTATTTAGACTACAAATTGGCTCACCCTTTTGGATAAAACCTAGTACTATCTACCAAAGTATAAAATATAGACCATCATTTGGTCTAAAAATTCTACTTCTAGTATTATGACCAACCAAATACTCTTATTTACATAAATGTTATCCACAAAAAGATATTCATAAGACATTATTTGTAATATGAAAACCTATAAGCAAATGGAAATTTCACCAGTAGGGAAATAGGTTAAATTATAGTAGATATGTCCAATGGAATTCTATACAACCACTAAAAAAAATAAGATAGTTTACAGGTTGGACTAACATGAAATAACCTCATTTGGAAAGAGAAAGAAGCATTTATGTATATATGGATGTTTATACATGGAATGAAAAAGTTCCAGAAATTAACTTTGAGCCATAGGATAGAAGTGAGAGGAGTTTTACTTTAGGTATTTTACATTTGCTAAATTTCTACAAGTACTTTTTATTGCATGAAGAGAAACATATGTATATGTGCATCAACCACTAAGGCATTTTTTACCCACTTTAAAAAAAATTTAAACCTCCAATGCTACAATATTAATGAGTGATTTTAACTTTTTCCTTTTTGCCTATTTCTCTTCTAATTTTTCCACAATATGTATAACATGCTTTTAAAATCACTAAAATTACTAAACAAAATTTTCAGTGAAAGAATTAGAAATTCACCAGCTAGGCTGATTGAAAAAGCAAGATGCAACGCCATACTATGATCTCATTTTCATAAAACAGTGGTCCTTCTCAGCCTTATATATTTGAGTAAATTATTAAGTGTAATACATACTAGGTTGCTACTGTTTCACCTGATAGGGGAGTGTGTGAAAGCTAGAAGCAGAAAATATTTTTTAAAACAAACAAGTCTGTGGTTATATCTGTATATTTAGATTAAATAATGGAGAAAAAATACGAAAGCTTTTCAGAAAAAAAGGCTATCATATATAATATTTTAAATGTGTTTAAACTGTAGTTTGCCAAACTGTTTTGGTCTGTGGTAACCTTCAGTGTCTGAGTTTTTCATGAGGTCTACAAGCCAAAGTAAATATCTAAGAATTCTATTAAATTCAAATAGCTTAATAAACATTTATTTTCCAAATAACCATTTAGAAGAATAACAAACCTAAATTTCTTTAAAAAAATCATTCTTTCACAAATTTTCTTACTAATGAGATGTGTGTGCCTGTTGGTCACCGCACAACCTTCTAACTTTGGAATCAGATTGGATGCTGTCACTCTCATTTCCTGTTCCACATTGATTGTCACTGGTATTTGCTTCGTATCACAGCAATTACCAAAATCCCAGCTTCAAAAAAACATGACCTCACCAAAAGGAACATGGCACAATCTAATGTTGAAACCATGACCAACCTAGAGCTAGTAATTTGCACAGACATTGAGTATCATTGTTTCCCTTGAATATTTAAGATATACTGTGGTATTCCCTTTGGAGTCCCAAGGTGCCTCAGTGCAGTACAAGAACAGTAAATTCAAAAAAGAGAGTGCTTTTCCTTGTCATCTTGTTAGTTCTACATTAGCTAGTTATTTGTGCTTAGAAAATTCTATTATTATCAACTAAGCAAAGCTTAAATTAGCAAATCTTCCAGTATAGGGAAATAGAATATTTTGTAAGCTTTCCAATAATTCCCAGATTTGGATAATTAATGCTACTGTTCTAACATCCATACTTCTTTTCTGCTCATCTTTTGAGCTCCCTTTCCTAACTCTACAGTGGTATGAAAAATTTAAAGATAATTCCATGTAAAGGCAAAATAATGACCCCGGAGAGTTCAGGCACCTGTTATCTGCAATCTAAGTCTATGACCATTTAGAATTACCTCACCAGAAAACACCTAGGAAAGGTGAGGAATATACAATAATATAAATGAAGTCTTAATCGCTTCATCAGTGGTACATAAATGCCAGTTTCCTAATTTCTGTCAATACATCTTAGCAGTAAGCAAATGTACTGACAAGGGAAAAAACTATGCATGGACAGAATCTCCCTGTTGGTATAGCACAAAAATGTCATCAGCTTTAGGCAAAGAATTAAAAACCAGAAATTATTTTGCGTGTGTTTCCACTTTAAAAAAAAAATAATATTCCAAAGCTTTTGGAAAGAATGACTATGATGGATCTCTGTCCCAAAAACCACTATTCCTGTGAATCCCTCTAACCTAGCTTAGTATTGCAATATAATCACCCCACTCAAAAGCTAGAAATTATGAAGCCCTCTATTGTTTCTAAATACAATTTAATTTCTTCCCACAAAGGAAGATGGTTTTGGAACTTCCCAACATTCTCTTAACTTCCTTATTATTTACTGTTTTATCCATGAAATCAAGAAGGACCTCAAGACCACAGTGGTATTGTTCTTTCTACCAACTCCATCTCTTTATTCATTATGCGGACTTTTCTGCTATAGTACATAGCATAATTTGCTCCTGGTGGGCCATAATGCCATCACATTCAGAGTGAGAGCTATTTTAAACCCTACCCCAGTCAAACCAGTACTGAACTACACTAAAAGCAACTATGAAGTTGCAGGGAAATGGGGAGGAAGATAGTGACAGAAAGGAAGCTGGGAGACTCAGACTGAAGGTGAAAGAGCAGCTGGAGGCCAAGACAGTCCCACTTGGGGAGCGGGGCAAAAATCCAAGGATCTCCTCCCTCTCTTAGCATTTACAAAGCTGTTTCCAAAATAAGTCCTACATTTCCTGCTCAGGAAATCTCCAGGACAATCCTATGAGACTGGCAGCTCTGAAGAGCAAGGAACTGCCATGGGCCACTGTGGTGTAAACTGGTCGTTCATAGACTGTTGAAGGGTGTTCTCACATTACTATACTAGCAATTAGAAACCTGAAATAAGACAGGCAGCTCTCTGAGTTAGGATTGAAGTCCTTGCCTTCCAGCAAGTACATATCTTAATTATACCAAATCTGTTCTTATAGATATCCTAGAAGGAACCCCCTCCATACGCAACCCCCATCACCCAGTCTAGTACTTCTTTTCCTATTATCAACTGGATCTACCACTTCTCTTAATTTAAACCCATTTTCATTGTTGCTATCATCCAAAAAACGTAAAGCATCTGGTTGCAGGGTTTCTACCTAGAGCACTCTGCAAACTCAATGACCATTTAAAATAGCACCTAGCACAATGGCAACACACAGTTGTTACTTAATAAACATGTTTAATAACTAAATGAACAAATGCTAAAAATAAACCTTTATTATGAATGACCCTAGCATCAAATAAACTGTGGTATCAACAACAACAACAACAACAACAACAAAAAAGTTTCAAAACTTCTTTCATAATTGATTTAAGTTGCATTTTTGCAACTATTGGCAGATCTAGATATAATGAGATCTAGGTATAAGGTATAATAAGCAAATCACACATGGCAAAATGAGTGGCACACTGTAGCCATTCAATCTGGTGAATGAATTTAAATTATGATGGATTTGGTTTTTTAATCACAATGAAACTTAAAAGACATATTCAATTTTTAACTCTCAAATAAAACACATTTCCAAGTTAAGTATATCTAGATAGTATTTACCATCTTTTGTCAAACGTATTCAGTCATTTTAGAACTGTGTATGTATTTGTTATACCTTAAACATAAATTTCTCTTAGATTGTGTAAATGTGAGTCTAAACAAATCACAGCAAAGGGAAACATTTATCTTAATTTTCTCATCACAATTTGCTACAAACATTTTTTTTTAACTCTTTCCTCATTTTCAACAGAGCAAAAACTTCTTTTCCAGTTTATGTAAAATGGGTATTTTATCATTTGTATTCAAATAGACAAAAGGATAGGGTTATCACACCACCTTGTGGACTATAAGGGCATTGCTGCTACAGAGCCAAAGCACATTTTAAGAATGAGAATGTAACATTGAACATCATCAGCTGCTCATGCTTTTCCCTTCCCCTCGAGCTCTTCTGCCCCAATTCTACATTGTCAGATCTTACCCACCCTTCAAAACACGGTTTATATATCCTCCTCAAAGAAACTTCTACATAAAACTGTATCTCTTCTCTAAATTTCCAGGCTGCCTTATCTGGTTTCTCTTATTTTCTACTTCATATTGTACAGTCTTATCTCCCCTGCTGGACTGTAGGAATTTTGAGGATATGTGGACAGTCACCTTCAAAGGTGTACTGAAGCCAGTTCATATCTGCTGTCACCAGTAGCTTAATATTCAGAAAGCTTGCAAGTTGGTTGTTAAAGTGTTGGTAGCTTGAAATTAGCCAGGGTAAGTGCATTTACACAATGGAAGTCAGAAAAAAAAAACTGTAAATCAGAACACTTATAAAACCTAACCAACTTTAACTCCTTCATATCTCCTCGTCTCTACAGTAATACACAGTGAGGGTAGTGATAGTGCCTACCTCACAGGACTCTTGTAAGGATAAAAGAACGCACATAAAACGCTTTGTCTAATGTCAGACACATGCTATGTGTCCACCAAATATTATAATAATTATTCCCCATAACTCTATCATGGTGCATTGCAAGCAGCAGATCCTCAATAAACATTCCATTGTTAAATAACAATCAAGAATTTCAATGAGAAATTTTAAGATATATTAACACTGATGATAGTCTCAGCTTAACAGTAGGCCAAATCATTAGAGGGGACATAAACTCTTTACTTATAAATAATCCAGATGTTTTCCCTTGCCCTGACTCCCACCTTATTCCTGTTTGAAATAAATGTCTCTCTCCCCATCACCTCTGCTCTCTTTCGTCTCTTCCCATTTTTACTCACCCTAAAGTGACTTCCTCTCTCCTTCTTACCACTTTATTTCATAATGCAAAATAAATAATTTATGCCTCACTTTGTTCCAGAAAAGGTTTGCAGTGAATAATAGATAACTTGGTTTCATGTTTAGTGAATAAGGATTTTATACTTCTCCAAGGGAAGAAAATGATGCAGCTTTTTACCACTTCTATCAGTGATCCCATGATTCTGTTTGATTGGTCCTTGGCAGAAAATGGTTCTCTATATAAACCTTTGGGGAAAGATGAAATTAAGTTTCCAAGTGCAAAGTGGAAACCTAAATTGCCATAAATTCCAAATACTTTCCAACAAGGGAAGCAAAAAAATGTTCTTGTCTTTTAAGGTTGATGTGGGCCACATTTCCAAATGTATAATCTTTCCCTGCTTCTCTGATCTGGAACAGAATAAACTGTATCATAAATAACCTTCCACCAAAGATGTTTTGCCAACTCTCTTCTGTGAGCTTCTCTTCCTCTCACCTTGCTTCAGCTACCTGATCCCAATCCTAACATGGTGTTTCTTTAGATACAAGGTTGCTTCCAGTATCTAGCTATGTATGAGGATCAGTCAATAGCTTCATTTACTCACTAAAAAATAAAACCAAAGATTGAAACAACTAATTATTTGCAAAACCATGTTTGGAATAAAACTCCAGTTGTTCAAATATAAATCTATTAATCAAAAATAAAATTTTCCTTATCAATTATTAATGAACAGTTTTTTAATGCAGGAAAAAATTAAAAGTATTGGCTTTTCTCTAAGATGATCATTTGCCCTAGAATATATACTGTCCATAATCATTTCTAGTTTAAAAATACACATAGGCTAAAATGAATAGCATGTCTATAAGGCATTGGTTAAATGAATGGCGTTTTGTTTAGTGAAATAGCTATTTCAGTGTTGTTCTACACAATGTCCTTATACAAGAACATATGGCTGATGCAGTACATGACAAAAAGGGGCTTCGTCCAAGAAGTGGAAATTAGGTGAGTGAGTCAGAAATTAAAATTTCAACTAACCTAAAGGCATCTAAAAGATGAAGCAATATATTGTATTTTATTCACCTCGTGGTCTGTTCCAATGTCAAACAATGATTCTTTTACCCACCAGCTGTCACCAACAAGTTAGCTATATTTTGTACTTTCCCTTTGTACTTGAAAGCCAAAGCTAGAGCAGATGGCTGGATTAAGTGCCAGAGCAAAGTTAAAATTGGCTGTCTCATCTGAACAGGTACTGCCAGATTTCATTAAGACAAAAGCCCCAGCAACAAGTACCTACAAAATCTAGGGTCTGGAAAGTGCAACCTGAACTTCCTGTTTAATTTACCAACTAAAAACAAAAATGCTCTTTGAAGGAAAACTTTACCTAATTTTCTAAGCGATGAAGAAAGACACATATTTCATCTGCAATGAGAAGTGGTTTCCTGTGTCATTAACCGTATAATTTCCAGGCTCTGTAAAAAGCAAATTATATTCAATGTTCTTCTAAGCTAAGCTCATGGGTGAGTTCCAGAACATGAAATTTAATCTTCCAGAGCTGAAACTCTACCAGAGGAAAGATGTTTGAAAATACTTGACTTTTTTAAAAACTGTAAATTTAAATTACAAGGGCACAGCTACATGAAAAGCTGATTGAACAGCTAAATGAACAGCTAAATGAAAGACTTTCAAACTGAGGAATCAAAGCTAGAGTCAGGATTCAGGAGAAGGGAATTCAGAGCTGCATGATTTAACCAATCATTCATCAACCACATAGTGCAATTATAATATGTAACTAGAAGTGGAAGAGTTAGGATTAGAGTAACACAGAAAAAAATTCATTCCACTGTTGCAAAGAAAGCTCGGTTTCCCAAAACACAACGTCCTTGACTTTCTATTCTGAAGCTAAAACGTTTTGGAGTTCAAAGAGCCACCTATTTTGCCTCTTCTGAGTGGCACAGGCATAGAGCAGTTTGTTGCCTCCATTCACTAATTTTAAAAAGCCCAATAAGATAAAGAGAATAGAACTAGAAATCACTTCTATGGCCATTCATAAATTGGTGATTTCCTCAGCATTTTCATTACTACCAAGAGAGACATAATCATATATGCAATCAATTTCTATTACTCGGTTCCCTTACTCAGGTAACTCACAATTAGTAAAATTACACTAATAACATCTGAGTGTCACAAAGCAGAAACCTCAGTAGCCTAATAGACTGTGCTAAGTAGTCAGGCTTTAAGATTGGGATATTCAGCAGTGAGATCAAGGTTTCCTTTGAGGCAGATTAATTAATGTGATTATATTTTCAAAGCCCATGAGTACAACCCTTAGTAAAAATACCTGTCAATTTACATAATGCCCTTCACTATATAAACCACTGTACTTACAAATGGGATGAAAAGTGGTATATATTTTTTAATTTCATGGTTTCTAATCCTTTACTTCCTGCACAGCAGCCAGAAGAAAAGCAGTCTCTGAATATGGCAAAGGTTTAGTAACATAAACAGTGAGAAACTTCATCTTCAGAGAGGCAGAGTTTCAGACCTGGGCCCACATTCACCCCCCACCACTCATACATGTGAAATACATTTTAAATTTTCTTAATCTATCTGAATTTCAGTTCTCAGATCTTGGGCAGTGGAGATATTAACGTTTCCTACATCATGGACCTGCTGTGAGGATCAATTTAAAACACATGTAATGGGCTGTGCACTGTGGCTCACACCTGTAATCCCAGCACTTTGGGAGGTCGAGGCAGATAGGTCACCTAATGTCAGGAGTTCAAAACCAGCCAGACCAACATGGTGAAACCCCATCTCTACAAAAAATTAGTCAGGCATGGTGGTGGGCTTCTGTAATTCCAGCTACTCAGAAGGCTGAGGCAGGAGAATTGCTTGAACTCAGGAGGCAGAGGTTGCAGTAAGCCAAACTCGTATCACTGCACTCCAGCCTGGGCAACAACAGCAAAAGTCCATGTCAAAAAAAGTGTGTGTGTGTGTGTGTGTGTGTGTGTGTGTGTGTGTGTGTGTAATGCTTAGTGTAGCATCTAGAAATGTGCTATCCACAGCTATATGTAGCTATTTAAATCGAATTTAATTCAAATTGATAAAAATTTTAAATTCAGTACTTCATTCACACTAGCTATATTTCAGGTATTCAGTAGTCACTCATGGCCACATCCATTCACTCCCAGCACTTTGGGAGGCTGAGGCAGAGGGATCACTGGAGCCCAGGAGTTAAAGACCAGCCCAGGCAACATTGCCAAGATGCTCATCTCTACAAAAAATCTAAAAAATTAGCCAGACATCATAGTGTGTGCCTGTAGTCTCAGCTGCAAAGGGGGCTGAGGCAGGAGGATCACTTTAGGCTGAGAGATCAAGGCTGCAGTGAGCCTCTGAGGTACAACGAGCCTCTCAGTTGTAGAGAGTGTATCACTGCACTCCAGCCTGGGCAACAGTGTAAGACCCTGTCTCAACAACAAAACAACAAATGTTAATTTGATGTGTCTGACATTATTTCCTCCTCCTCACCAACTCCTGTAAGTTATCAGGCTGCCCAAGTTTCTCCTTGTCTGAAAACAAAGTGATATGTAAACACACATCTCTGTTTACCATTTTTTTCACTCCCAGGAATATTAGAGCTCTAAAAGAACATGACATGGAAACAGCATGTTTATCGCTAATGGGAGCAGTTCTAATGATGAGAATTTGAGGCACTGTAGTCAGACACTGAAGAAATTATTTTTGGACTATATGTGTGAGGAGAGTAAAAAGGATCTCCATAGTACTCTTCAATTCATATGTAGAGATCCGCTGACTGCAATGACATTGACTTTAAAGCATTAACACTTACTGAGATAATGAAAAAGGAGCTTTTTCCTCTGTGGAATTCTTTTCATGCCAAACTTTTCCTGGTTGAAATATCTAAAAATAATTATAAATCACCAGTGCTTTTTCAAGAGATGCTTTAGACAAGTTAGTCTTGGACAACTGAGTAAAATTCTTTGCATTTGGTTTTTTGTTTCCATGGTTCATTTCCTTTCTCCACCCAAATGCTAGAACTGGAACTGGGAAGCTACCAGAGTGAGAATGTTGCCAGAGGTCTGTATAGTTGCAGAAACATTAAATTATAAGAAGCAGAGAATTAATACAGTCTCAAAGAAGGATTCTAGTCTCAGATGATACTTGGGGCTATCCAGCAAAATTATCCTGTAGGTACTTGTAGATATGGGCTTAGAATGTTTTGGGTAGATTGCTCTAAAATAGGGCATTTGTGGCACTAACTTCAAAGGTTACACATCTGTGCTTTGAAAACTGTAAGTAGAAGAGGCAGGTGGTGTGCCTTATTAAAGATGAAAAGGAAGACCTAGGACTTTAGAAAAAAAAGTGTATAGGTGATGTACCTCTAGGTAGTATGCAAAGCTTACTACCTAGAACATGAAAATAAAAATGTGTGAACATAACTGCAGGCTGTGCTTGTCAAGGTCAAACTGCAAACAAAGCAAGTCTGCTCTCACAGCCTTAGTAATAGTATTTGAACACCCATGATAATAAATTTGTTCATATTTTTTCCGTGAGTAAAATTAATTTCTTGCTGGTAACCTTGCAGGTATTATAAATACATAATACTCTTCTTACACATCTTCACAGATTATTAAATAATCTACATTTGACTGCATAACATTTTGAGATAGTCTATAATCATCAATCCTGGATATTACTTCAGCTAAAGTACTTACACTAACAATATTCTGATTGTTATTTTATCTTTATGGTTTTTTGTTATCATATCAACAAGAGAAATTATGGGTTTCACGAAGCCACAATGCAATGGTAAAAACATAGGACAAGATGGAAGAGTTTTTTATTCTGCCAAAAGCATATGTGCTAGCAGTCTAAACACAAAAAAGTAAACTGGTATCTTTTGGAAAACGTAAATAACACAGGGTCACAATTTTGTAAGATATAAGTTTCAAGTTAATTTATCAATTGCCAATTTTTTATTGTAAAATTACCCATATGCTATGCACTTTGACATAAAATTTCAGCTCCTAAAAAGATTTCCTGTCTAATTTACCTTACACTTTTGTTTTTTTTTTTAAAAAAAAATTATACTGGATACAATTTATGTGCTATAGAAATATTAGCCATTATTACTGTATTATTATCCCTTCCAAAAGATAGAAATTTCTTATTTTGTACTACGATTTGAATATATAAAATTCTGTTAATATTATTTTGGGAAGGCACTCTTTAGTGAAGACACATCAGAAAGGCAAAGTAGTTTCAAAAAAAATTTACCCAACTTTTAAAATGAACAAAAATTCATAAAGATCATATAACTTCCATACAGAGCTGTATTAGTCTGTTCTCAGGATGCTAATAAAGACATACCTGAGACTGGGTAATTTATAAAGAAAAAGAGGTTTAATGGACTCACAGTTTCACATGGCTGGGGAGGCCTCACAAGCACAGTGGAAGGTGAAGGAGGAGCAAAAACACATCTTAGGTGGCAGCAGGCAAGATAGAGTGTGCAGGAGAACTGCCCTTTTATAAAACCATCAGCTCTCCTGAGACTTAGTATCACGAGAAAAGCCCACCCCCATTATTCAATTACCTCCCACCGGGTCCTCCCATGACACGTGGGGATTATGGGAGCTACAATTCAAGATGAGACTCGGATGGGGACACAGCCAAACCATATCAAGAGCAAAGTAGCTAATTATCCAACCCACACTTTCTAAGGATAATAATTGTAATCATAATATCATTATAAATGTTCACAGTACCTTTACTGGCTAAAATTCTTTAAAGTAAAAGAAACCACTCTGACTTAACCCAAATCCAAAGAAAGAATTTATTTTAAGAATAATGTCATATGAATTAAAAAAGAGAATGGAACCAGAAATAGCTGTCCTCGCTCCTTATCATTTATCTGCTTTATTTTTCTCTTGAAAGATGGACTCTCCTCTGCTTCTCCATCTATATGCCAAATAAACCTACCTCTCTATTCCAGAATTATAAATAATAGTTTTAGCTGTTATTTGATCTCAGCTCCTTACCAAGAGAATCTAATTGTCCTAGATTGAAAAAGATGTCCACCTGGAGGCTAAAAACTTGGGCCGAGGTGGGGGACGGCACGTTCTTACAAGGGAAATGGTCACCAAATTGGACAGAAATCCCCCAAAGTATCAATTACCATGCTTCTTTTCAAAATGATTTCATGCACACAATCTTTTTTCACGAGAGGATCCAGTGCCTATACTATGTCTACTTGATCTCTAGTAGCGTCAGGTGTTTTGAGTTTGTTTTAGAAAGAAGGTCTCTCTCTGTTGCCCAACCCAGGCTGCAGTACAGTGTGGCATGGTCATAGCTAACTGCAGGCTTGGATTCCTGGGCTCAAGCAATCTTCCCGCCTCAGCCTTCCTAGTAGCTGGAACTACAGCCACAAGCCACTACGCCTGGCTTTTTTTGTTTTGTTTTGTTTTGTTTTGAGATGGAGTCTGGCTATGTTGCCCAAGGTGGTCTTGAACTCCTGCCATCCTCCATCCTCCTATCTCAGCTTCCCAAGGTGCTTGGATTACAGGCATGAGCCACTGTGCCTGGCTGTAATCGTTCTTATTAAAAGGCTAAGATGTTTCAAATGCTAACAAAGATGTAAGTAATTTCTGCTGACTTTCCTCCTTTCATCACTGGCTATAAAGTATATCCCAGAATATTAAGCTCAGATAATGATAGTGAAACTTTGATTAAAAAATGGTTTCTGAATAGAAAGCCATGCAGAACTTCATAAAAATTCTGACCAAAAAAGCATAAAACACCCCAATTAAAGACCAGTTTTGTTAATAAATGTAAAGCTCAAATAGTCATACCTTATAATTTAGCCAAGGATAACTGAACCTATGAAATGTCATTTACTATATTGCATTGTTTTTTTTCTTTTTTTTTTTAATTATTGATCAGATTAGTTTCTCTTCTGCCAGTGAAAAATCCAAAAGAAATCTGAATAATCAATGCAATATTCAGTTCTAAAACCCATTTATGAAAATCTATTAGGGCAGCTCATTAATTTCCAGAAATACATTTTCCCACCATCTAGCTATAATGGTTTTCCAAACAAATTCTGAAGATCGAGGCTCTTGGTCAATGAAAAGCAGGTGTCTAGAGAAAACAAGACAGATTTCTAGACCCTGGAAAGATGAAAGCCTACTTGGCTTTCTGAAAACTGGTTATATCAGCCTGCAAACATCCTCTCATTATTTTAATCTCACATTCTATAAAATACTTCTGGATCCTTTGCCAGCAAGACAAAAAAAATTAAACCAAAGGGCCAACATGCACAACATATCTTACTCTGGAAGCACCCTTGCTGACAGCTTCCAAAAAAATAAAATAAAGTGGATCCTCCAAAAAAATGTTCCAAATGGCAGAGAGTATTACCAAGAAAGAGTCAAAAAATAAAAACAGCCTAACAGTCAGCAAATACAGGAGTGTGGTTCTCCTTATGGCTCTTCAAATTCTTTTTTCACAACATTCTTACAGTATCTAACACATCTGTAAGTATATAGTTATTTGTTTGTTACACTGTAAGTTCTTCTAGGGTACCATGTCTTCTTCATGTGTACATTCCCCAGATTGGTAAACTGGAGCATGCATACAATCAAGGGTCAAATTTTTCTTAAGATGAATGAACAGCACATTCTTTGAATATCTGAGAAATTTCTATATTATTCAAAATTCTTGAAATGTGAAATAAACATATCTCCAGCCAATCTGAAATTACTCTTTCCTATCCACATCTTTCTTTTTATTAATTTTCTCCTCTTGTTTCTTCCACCTGGAATGCCTAAATCCTATTCATCCTCAAGGCCTATGGCAAATTGCCTCTTCTCCATAAAGCTTTCCATTATCTCCCTGGCTAAAAGTAATCTTTACCAGTTCGGTAAATCCATAGCACTTTACCTAAATCTTCCTATGTTTCTTAACTATACTATAAGCAGCTAATTGTGTCATATAAACGACTATCTTTTCTTCTAAGAAAGAACAGGTACACAACTATATCTGATAAAATATTTACTAGGCAGCTATCTTAAAGTCTATAGCTCCTGTGAGGCAAGGCTTCTAATTCAGGATGCCCCCACACCCTATTAATGGGACATCTTCTCTTTGCATTTGAGCTACCTTCTGAGAGAATAAACAGCTCCCAGGCAGCTTTGTGACCTGCTGTGTGGACTGCAAGCACTATTCCCATGGAAGAGAAATACCTCAGGCCTCTCTGCTGGTAGGCTTTGACTCTTGTCCTATAATCTTGAGCAAAGCTGATGCCAAGTGTGGCCAGTGACAGTGAACCTGAACGTTAAGTTGAATCTAAAATAACCCTGTGGTGGGTATTTTAAGTACCATATTATGGGTATTAATGAATTTGTACATATCAAATGTTTAAACAATATCTGGACCAGATGCAGTCGCTCATGCCTGTAATCCCAGCACTTTGGGAGACTAAGGTGGGTGGATCACTTGAGGTCAGAAGTTTGAGACCAGCCAGGTCAACTTGGTGAAACCCCAACTCTACTAAAAGTACAAAAAATTAGCTGGGTGTGGTGGCACATGCCTGTAATCCCAGCTCCTCAACAGGCTGAGGGAGGAGGATTGCTTGAACCTGGGAGGCGGAGGTTGCAGTGAGCCAAGATTGCGCCACTGCACTCCAGCCTGGGTGACAGAGCAAGGCTGTGTCTCAAAAAATAAAAACTAAAAAACAAAAATATCTAGTACATAATAATAACTCAATACAATTAGCTATTATTTCCCATGGTTAGAAATTTGCAGAGTAGGAATATGAATGTAGTCATGGCTGATTTTAGATCCTGTGCCCCTAACTCTTCCATTTTGATTATTTTCTACATAGAAGAAATTCCCTATTGATATAGTTTGGATATTTGTCCCCATTCAAGTCTCATGTTGAAATATAATTCCTAGTGTTGGAGGTGGGGCCTGGTAGGAGATGATTGGATCATGGGAGCGGGTTTCTCACTAAACCCATGGGTGCTAAACCACCATCCCCTTGGTGCTGTCATCACAACAGTGAGTTAATTCTCACAAGATCTGGTCATTTAAAAGTGTGTGTGGCACCTGCCCAAACCCCCCACTCTCTGCTGCTCTCTCATTACTCCTGCTTTCACACCATGTGAGATGCCTGCTTCCTCTTCACCTTCTACTATGACCGAAAGCTTCCTGAGGCCTGCCCAGAAGCAAACAAATGCCAGCACCATACTTCCTGTAGAGCCTGCAGAACCAGTACCCAATTAAACCTCTTTCTTTATAAATTATCTAGCCTCAAGTGTTTCTTTACAGCAATACAAGAACAGCCTAACACACCTATCTTGTCCTTTAAACCTGCTCTCAAAAAAGTTTTTATAGAATATGTGTACTGCAGGGCAAAATTATATGATTTTTATTACATGCTCATGAATAGCACATTTATAAGTCTGATCTTTAGTTTCTGTTCCCAAACCTATTAATGCCAGGTATAACTGTTATTATAATTTTATGAAAAAGTGATGAACTATGAGTGCAAAGAGTTTCTCCCTTCTGGGAAAACTAAGTAGAACATTTTGTAAAGACTTGGAGAAAAAAAACAAGTCACTAAAAAATGTTTTGCCCTTGAAGTGGGTGTGAGTGAGAAAAGTATAAACGACTGGGGAAAGAAAACAGATCATGATATCAAATTGCTTCACTATCCTTTAGTTCCTACCTCACTTTAAAGACACCAAAACTGGAACTCTGAATAAGCTTAACCTGGAGCTCTAATCAGTAGAAAATACACACAGAGAGACATACATTCTTCCATTCTCTCTCTCTTTCTCTCTCTCTCTCTCTCTCTCAGCCCTACATCAGAAGACTAGCATATAAGTGTACCAAAATCATTTAAGTTAAAACAAAATGTTTCTCTCTAACTCTCCATCCTCCACATATATATATATATATATAATGAATTCATTAAGACAGCTTTGCCTGTGCTTACATTAAATAGTTACAGGGAACATAAGAAATGGCTTACAAAGTAGATCTAATGTTAAGAGGGTAACTATTGCTATAGGAAATAGGGTAAGGAAGGCTATAGAGAGACCACTTGAGCTGAGCAGACAGTCCTGGGTAAAGGCAATGGAGATGCAAGAACAATGTGGACAAAGGCCCAGAGGCCCAGGTAGAATGGCTTGTTGAGGGAATGTCAATAGAATAAGAGGTTCCAACAGAGAACAGCAGCAACAGAGACCAAGGAAATAGGTAAAGTCTGGGTCCTCAAAAGCTTATAAGGCAGAATGTAGAGGGTAAACTTTGAAAGAAAATGGAGCAAACAGGACTTTAAGTAGCAAAATATAATAACTGGACAAGCATCTACAAAGGTCATTGTAGCAGCAGCAGTAAGGGTGATTTGAGGGTATGGAGAATGACAGACATAAAGAAAAGAACTTCCAAAGTCCAAGCAAGAAATGAGAGAGCCTAGGACTAAGTGAGAAGTAACAAAAATGAAAACACCACGAAGGCAGAATCAATAAGACATAGCCACTACGTCCTTAGCTATAGGAGACTGAGGAAGAGAAGGAATACAGGGAAACTGATTTGTTGCTTTGGCGGCTCTGTAGATCACAGACAAATTATTTTCTCAATTAATTTTAAAGAATAAAAAGCAAGACTGGCAGAAGAAGAATTCAATTCATATCATTTTGAGCTCGAGGAGCCTGTAGGAGAGAAAACAGAAATGCCCAATCATTAGCTGAATATTCATAACTGGTTTTGAGGAGAAATGTCTGGTCTGGGTTGGAAACTGGCGACCTAATCCTTTATATTTGAAACCACGGAAGTGGATGTTATTAATGAGAAAATCCAGGGAAGGGGAGTAAAGAAAAAGGTCAAGGGCAGAACGCTGAATCGCACCCACTTTTCAGAAAGAGTTAGGCGGGAGAACAACAAAAGGATACAAAGAAGGAAAGATCTGCATGATGGAAGCAAATTTAGGCCAGTGGGATCTCAGAAGCTGCAAGGTCAGGGGAATTTTGAACCCAAAAGTACCTGAGACAGGTCTCAATCAGTTTAAAAAGTTTATTTTCCCAAGGTTAAGAATGCCCCTGACTTAGCCTCAGGCACTCCTGAGACTAAGGAAAGAAGTAAAATCTGGGTCCTTTACCTATCTGTATTCCCATGTTGGTTGGGATACAGCTTAATCTCACACATTTTAGGGAGACATAATACATCAATCAATACATGTAAGATGTACATTGGTTGGATCTGGAAAGGCAGATAGCTAGAAGCAGGTGAAGGGTGGCTTCCAGGTCATAGGTAGATTTAAAGATTTTCTAATTGGCAGCTGGTTATTATCTCAAGACCTAGAATCAATAGAAAGGAATGTCTGAGTTGCAAGAAGAGGTTGTGGACACCAAATTTGATCATGGAGGTGAAGCCTCCAAGAGGTAGGTTTCGGAGAGAACAGATTGTAAATGTTTTTTTTCACACTTAAGGTCTGTATTGATGTTGATGCTGGCTGGCTTTTCCTGAATTCCAAAAGGGAGGAGGGCATAATGAAGCATGTTGGAACCCCCTTCCCATCAAGACCTGAACCAGTTTCTCAGGTTAACCTTGGCAGAGAGGATGGGTCCACTCAGACGGTTGCAGAGCTTGAAATTTTATTTCTGGTTTACAGTCTCAAGGAGAAGCAGGCCAATCATGTCAGAGCGCTTCGTGAGGTTGAAAATGCTCCACCGGATTCAGCAGTCTTGAGGCTATCAGAATACTTTGGCAGGGCAGGGGTTTTGAGGGGTGAGGGTAGAGGGCTGGAGAGGAGGGAAAGGACAGGTGAAGGGGCACAGATATCTCCATCAGGGAGTGAGCGTGCCCCACACAAATTCCTTAAGGCCCCCTGTGAGGCTATCGCCTGGGCACAAACCCTATCACATGTCCACCAACTTCCCGGAAAGCAGCAGGTATTTAGAAATCCTGGTGTGCATTTCCCTGCCCTGCTTAGA
Source organism: Plecturocebus donacophilus (assembly GCA_004027715.1). Taxonomy (NCBI): domain Eukaryota; kingdom Metazoa; phylum Chordata; class Mammalia; order Primates; family Pitheciidae; genus Plecturocebus; species Plecturocebus donacophilus. Next base: position 48,249 of record PVKP010009770.1, on the reverse strand, counting down.
ATGCACACCGGCCTCCACTCCACAAACGTCCACTGAGCCCTCAAAAACTTGGACAAATGGCCTCACCTCCAAAGCCCCCTCTTTGATGCTCCCAGTAAAAAAATAAAGCACCTCACTTCGTTTTGTCCGTACCTTACATGACTTTGTAATTATCTGTGGTGACTCTGCCTCAAATCAAAGCGGGAGCCAGATCCAAAAACTCACGGAAGAGAAGCGCCCTCACAGGCCACGCTGAGGAGAAAAGAACTACAAATCCCATGAGGCGGTGGGTCCACGGGACCACAAGTCCCAGCATCCTCTGCGCGGCCCAGGCCTGTCAGGGTAGTAGGCGCTGCGTGCGGCTGGTAAATGTTCTCCCAAGCGGCGAAGAAGACGCGGCCTTGTGGGATGGCGGAGTTTGAGGAGAAGCCTGAGGCCCCGACGGAGCAGCTGGATGTTGCCTGCGGCCTGGAAAACTTACCGGTGGGCGTGTGGCCCCCGGGGACCGCGCCGGCGCCCTTTCAGGTAGGGGCGGGGCCAGGCAGCGAGGGAGGTGGGCGCCCGACTCCCCCACGTGGTTTCCTTCTCCAGCCGCTTCGCGGGGGCGGCCTCCTAGTCGCGACCTTTTGTCTTCTGAATACCTTTTGTCTTCTCCTATAGCACACCTGTTGGTGCTGGGGAATAGGTGTGCATGCCTGGGCCTCGGCCTTTTTCTGTTAGCCCACCGCATGACCTTAGCAAGGCTGTTGTCCTTTTCACTCCATTACCTGAAGCGCAGAACCAGAGGCCTCATGAAAACCTGGCTTTTTGTCCAAGTTCTGCCCTTAGAATTCAAGCAGTCATTAAGGGGGAAGTCATTTACTTCTCTGGTCTCAGGTGTCTCTCATAGGTAGGATAAGCCGTGGGACCTATTAGTGGATCGCACCCAGTTTTGTGCCTAACATCTTAGCCCCTGGAGTCAGCCTTATCTGTGGTTTCCCTCATGCTGTGGGCTCTTGGGCGAGTATAAATTAGCTTTGACTAACCCTTAGAGTCTTTCAGTGTACAGTTTAAATAACAGTACCTGGGCCGGGCATGGTGGCTCATGCCTGTAATCCCAGCACTTTGGGAGGCCAAGGCGGGCAGATCACGAGATCAGGAGATGGAGACCATCCTGGCTAATACGGTGAAACCCTGTCTCTACTAAAAATACAAAAAAAATTAGCTGGGCATGAGTAGCTGGAGGTGCAGCTAATTTTTTTCGCTGCGGGAGGCTGAAGCAGAAGAATGGCTTGAACCTGGGAGGCAGAACCAAGATCTCACCACTGCACTATAGCCTGGGCGACAGAGAGAGACTCCGTCTCAAAAAAAAAAAAAAAGTACTGCTCTTCCGGAATGCTTGGAAAATTGCAAAGAAAATACACTCTCTGGTTTGCTATAAGAACTCAGTAAATATTTGCTGCTATTATCTATCTTAAAGCCCTTTCTACTCTTTCTTATGATCTTGGCCTGAGCACATCCTAAGGAATAAGAAATGACCAAAGATTTTGAAGTGGAAAGAGCATATGCGGAGGTTGGAAAGCTTGGTTCAGGGCTTAGCCATCTTAGCTACTTCCCAGAGCCTGAAGTGGAAAGAGCATATGTGGAGGTTGGAAAGCTTGGTTCAGGGCTTAGCCATCTTAGCTACTTCCCAGAGCCTGAGTTTCTTCATCTGTAAAACGAAAATAATAATTTAAAAATGCATAACCCTTTTAACATCCATTATCAACATTGAACCCTGTCTGCCCTTTCTTTTTCCTAGAGGTCGTTGTCAGAATCAGATAAGATAATAGATTCAATAGCAGCTTTCAGAGATGTGAAGGAAAAAAATCAAACTCTGTAAAATATTTGAAGAGACTTATCCTAAGCCTAATATGAATGACCATGGCCCGTGACACAGCCCTTAGGAGATCCTGTGAACATGTGTCCCAGGTGGTTAGAGCACAGCCTGGTTTCATACATGTTTAGGAGACAGGAGACATCAATCAAATACATTTTAGATGTACATTGGTTTGGTTCAGGAAGGCAGGGCAACTCAAAGTGGTAGGGGGGCTTCCAGACTATAGGTAGATTTTAAATTTTTCTGGTTAACAATTGATTGAGTTTATCTGAAGACCTGGGATCAACAGAAAGGAAATGTTTAGGTTAAGATAAAAGGTTTTGTTTTGTTTTGTTTTTTTCTGAGGCAGAGTTTTATTCCATCACCCAGGGTAGGGTGTGGTGGTGCTATCTCGGCTCACTGCAGCCTCCACCTCCCGGGTTCAAGCGGTTCTCTGGCTTCAGCCTCCTGAGTAGCTGAGATTACAGGTGCCCACAATCACACTCAGCTAATTTTTGTATTTTTGGTAGAGACAGTGTTTCACTGTGTTGGCCAGGATGGTCTGAATCTCTTGACTTTGTGATCTGCCTACCTCAGCCTCCCAAAATGCTGGGATTACAGGCATGAGCCATCACACCCAGCCAATGGTCTCTATATTTTTTATATTCATTTACTCAAATATTCATTGAATGCACCTTTGCACCATATTGCCAAGGCTGGTCTCAAACTCCTGACCTCAAATGATCCGCCCACCTTGGCCTCCCAAAGTGCTGGGATTACAGACGTGAGCACCACACCTGGCCACGTGGAGACCAAGTTTTACTGTGCAGAGGAAACTCAGACAGCTGACTTAAGACAGAGTAGGTTGTAAAATATTTCTTATTGAGCTTTAAAAGTTGCCTCACTCTTAGTTGATTATCTCTAGGTTGTGGAAAGAAAGAAAAAGAAAAATGGGTAGAGGGGGTTCTCTATAGAATATGGATTTTTCTCACAAGAGATAACCCTGCAGGGCAATTTCAAGATATGGCAAGGAAATATATTTGGGGTTAAAATATTTTTATGTCTTCCCTTATTTGTTATGTGATGTTATGCCAGAGTCAGGTTAGAAAGCAGACCACGCTATATAGTGTTAAATTAAAACCCCTCTGATGAGACTTTATGGTTTGTAGGGCATGACTCCCCAGACCCCTTAAGTAGGAATTTGGGCAAGATTAAAAAAAAAAAAATCAGTTTAGTCCTCGAAGAGTAGAATAGGATATTAACGTCAGAAATTATTATTGTTCCCCAGACTACCTTTAGCAATTTATGGTTAATAATACAGTTGGCTAGCCAAATAGTAAACAGGGTCCCTGAAAACTTACTCAGGACTACACATTGCTGAGTTCATAGTCAAAAACACTGATAAATCTTCTTTTTTCAACAATTGAGTGTCTGTAATTCCTGCCCTTGAGCTTACAAGAGGATGTAGAAAACGTTAGCTTTAAAAAAAAAAAAAAAAAAAAGCTAGAGGTATTTAACATGAGGGGGAGGAAAGCACTGTTCTAGTCCAAGTCCATTCTTAATTCAACACATATTTATTGGCCAGGCGCAGTGGCTCACGCCTGTAATCCCAGCACTTTGGGAGACCAATGCCGGTAGATCACCTGAGGTCAGGAGTTCAAGACCAGCCTAGTCAACATGGTGAAATCCCATCTCTACTAAAAATAGAAAAATTAGCCGAACTCAGTGGCAGGAGCCTGTAATCGCAGCTACTCAGGAGGCTGAGGTAGGAGAATCACTTGAACCTGGGAAGCAGAAGTTGCAGTGAGCCGAGATCTCACCACTGTACTCTAGCCTAGGTGATAAGAATGAAACTCCATCTCAAAAAAAGGGCTGCAAAGAATACAACAAACAGAAAAATAAACTCTACCCTCAAGGTGTTTACAACTGTCATGATTAACTTAAATATTCCTGTCATTAGGGGGTGTGTGTGTGTGTATTTGGGACTATTCTATAAATCTGTTTCCAGTCTTGAATCATATTATTCTTTGCCATATCCAAGAACAATCTGTAAAACTATGTGCCTGATGTATTTTTTAATTAATTCACTTTAAGTATTAAATTATTTAAAAGTAAATTATATAAGTATCTTCCTTAGAATCATTGTAGTCATTAATGTCCATAAAATCACGAGGTTTCATATTTCACAAAGTGTATATTAAAATAAAATACATCTCTTTTTAAAAGGGGAGAAAGGAGTGTCAAGAGGAAGCTTTGTGATTGATTGTTACACCTACAGTTGGTGGGCATAAATGAAAATCAGAAAATTAAAACTTAGACCCACAGTGTTCTAACTATCTCTGTATATGCACAGCTCTCAATACAGTTAGAGTTACAAAAATAAGACAGGATACCTTTGTAAGAGAGCTTATTGTCTTTCTTACCAAGAAGATCAAACATGCTTGAAACATTTAAGTGACAAGCCTAAAAGTGCATTAAACTTGTTTTCTTCCATATATTCATGGAATACAAAACCAGTCTTATAAAAGGTCAAAACAGCTTGCTTGCTCTAAACTCTGCTTTCACAGGCATGTGCACACATAAGAATTAAGGCATGAAAAACTTTCGAGATAAAAATAACTTTGTGTCTGTTTTGCTTTTGGCTACTGTATGAAAAGCCAAAAAGAAATTCAAATGTTCATATTGGAAACAAGCATATCATAATGTCATCAGTGTTGAAAGCTAAGTAGAAAATAAACTAATTTATTTTCTTGAGCTAACAGTTGGATCTAACCATTTTCAGGTCTCTGAAACCAGCTTCAAACATTATTTTTAAGATTTCAACGGGCCTTGACAAGAATTATCTGGCTTACAGTCTTCTAATAGCTGCTTGGAGGAAAAACAAACTTATGAGGCTAGGGGCCAAGTACAAAGATTCTTGTAGCTGGGTTTCAATACAACCAAAAAAGGAATGAAGATTTTCACAGCACTTCCTTATAATTCAGAGGCCCAGGTTTTAAACCTAGAATATTAAAGTGCCATACTTCAGTTTCTGGGGCTTCAGTACAGAATATGATTCAGAAAAGTCAAACTTCTAGTTAACACGTATCAAGAGCTGCAATCAAGCAATCAAAAAATGCTTTTTGAGCATCTGCTCTGTGCCTACTCTTATGGATAGGAAACCCACCCCCATCACCATGATTTTCCCTGAGACAAATATCTGTTAGAAAGGTAAGACCTACACATTTAACACAGTTAGAGAGCCCTACAATCTGTGTCATTTAGGCACTGAAGTTCAGGCTATTAACAGTTAAGTATAAGTCTAGTTCAGAGAAGAAAGAAATTATTGCAGACAAGACTGGCCAAGACAAGAATGTATTTTCTCTTAAGTTTTCTGTCAAAAAACTTGAATCTTCACTCAGTGCTTCAAGGATCTGGTTTCCAGTATATCATTTTGCCCTGATCATTTTGCATTTATTCCCAGCTCTTGCATGAGTAATTCTGTGCTTTGATACATACAAAGAAAAAGTAAAACATGTAACAATGCAGGAAATGATAAAAATCCCAGCTAGGCATAGTGGCTCACTCCCATAATCCCAGCCCTTTCCGAAGTCAAGGTGGGAAGATCACTTGAAGTCAGGAGTTTAAGACCACCCTGGGCAGTAAAGTGAGACCCCATCTCTACAAAAACATTTTATTTTAAATTCGCCAGACATGGTGGTGCATACCTGTAGTCCCACCTACTAGGGAGGCTGACCTTGAGCCTAGCAGTTGGAGGCTGCAGTGAGCTATGATCATGCCACTGCACTCCAGCCTAGGCAGCAGTGTCTTTAAAAAAAAAACAAAAACAAAAAAACATTTTCCATGTTCTTTATATTTTCCTCACTGTAAATTCCAGCATGTGCATATTGCAGGCGGTAAGGTAATACTTGATAAATGAAAGAAGTCTGGGGTCAGCTCTTAGCTTTTCCCCCACTCAAATGGAGAAGTAATAGAGGATAGGTATACAGTCCTGTGCCTTCCGAGACACAATTTTGGTTTGAATATGTTTGAACTTGGGAAGTTTAACTCCAGAACTTATTTTTTTCACTACCCTACTATATACTACCTGCAAAATTTTTATTGAACACTTATGTGCTAATCCCTAGAGTCAGCTTTTTAAGCCAGTTCTGTCACTTTTTTTCTTTCACAGAAACCTATGAAATACATACAGAGATGTTTAGTAATGTTAAGTAATTTGCCAGAAACATATGTTGTTTTAAATATAACATCTAAAAGTCATATCTAGAGAACTGAAAGAAGCGAATATTTTTATAAAGTGCCTGACATGGAGTATAGCATTATTTCATCTAAGTTTCATGATAGCCACCCCTGATGTGGGTATTATCCTTGTCTTATAGCTACTAATCTGAAGCCTAGCAAGTCACTCGTCCAGAATCACAGTGCTAATAAGAGCCTGGCTGTGTTTTTGTCTCCTTTAGAGCATGCCATGTTCTGCACCAGGAAGCTCTCCACTGCTTCCTCAACAGTTCAAGACCATACACACAGAGTTTTCCTGTCTGGCCTCCTCCACCCTTTGCTCTAGTTTAACATCCCAACTGAAGACATCCTTGTTCATTGACCGTTTACACCTTTGACTTTTCTATGAAAAGAGTCAAACTCTACAAAATATTTGAAGAGACTTATGTAAGCCAAATATGAGTGACCATGGACCATGACACAGCCATCAAGAGATCATGAGAACATGTATGCAAGGTGGTTGGGATATAGCTTAGTTTTATACATTTTAGGGAGACATGAGACACCGGTCAAACACATCTAAAATGTACATTGGTTCATTCCAGAAAGGCAGGACAGCTGGAAACGGAGGCTTCCAGTTTCTGAGTAACAGTTTGCTTGAAGGAATTATTATTGTCTAAAAACTTAGGAATGCCTGGGGTAAGATGAGGGGTTGTGGAGATCAAGTGTTTATTATTATGCAGGTGAAGTCTCCAGGTGGCAGGCTTTAGAGAGAATAGATTGTAAATGTCTTTTATCAGGCTTAAGAGTCTGTTCTATCAGCAATTCCAAAAGGGAAGAGGGTATATAATGAGGTATGTCTGACCCCCTCCCCCTTCCCATCATGAGCTGAACTAGTTTTTTGGGTTAGCTTTGGAATGCCCTTGCTGAGAGGAGATCAGATGGTCAGGAACTTAGAATTTTATTTTTGGTTAACAGACTACATCTTCTAGCCATTTCCTGAAACCATTCTCAACTTGTACCCAGGGTGTATCAGTCAAGACTCATTTGTTTGCAAGAAACACAAACACAACACAACTGGCCCCAACAAAAAAGGGAAGGAATTGCCTCAAATCAGAAAAGTCCAAAAGTGGTAACTATAGGCATGTCTGGTCCCAATAACTCTAAAAGTATTGTCAGATATTTCTTCCCACCCTCTTCCCCCTTCACACCCCTGCTCCCTCTTTCTGTGGTAGGCTACACACTCCATAGGCCTCATCTATGTGGCAGAACTTGGAAATGCCAGGCAAACACTATAGTTGAACAATTCTAATAGAAAGAGAATGTCTCATCCCTAATTATTTCAGCAGAAGTCTGGCTTAAATCGTATCAGCTGACTACCAGTTTGTAACCCACTTTACATTAGCTTTCAAATACAATTATATTTCAGATACAATTATTACTTAACTTTGGGGAAACATTCCTAGAAATGCGTCATTAGACAATTTTATCATTATGCAAACATCATAGAGTGCACAGTACTTACACAAACCTAGATGGTATACCCTATTACACACCTAGGCTATATAGTAATACCCTATCACTCCAAGGCTACAAACCTGCACAGAATGTTACTACACTGAATACTGTGGACACTTGGAACACAGTGGTGTTTGTGTATCTAAACATAGAAAACATACAGTAAAAATACTGTATTCTAATCTTACAGAACTACCGCTGTATATGCATATATACACAGTGGTCTGACCAGAAGTCATTATGCAGCACATGACTGTACTCAAAGTTTAACCATCTGGCATATAAATATTTGAACAGAATGTCAGGGCGGTGACCTCACATTATTTCTGAAAAAAATAGCTTTTCCATATGTAAATACCTGAAAAGATGGATAATTACATAATCAAATGTTAAATTAGGCTAAGGTTTTCAAAAGACTATACTTGAGTATAGTCATTTTTTTTAAGTATCATTCTGAAATGATATTTTACTGACCTTTTATGGAGGAGAAAATGGAAACATCAACATAAAATGATTCACGGTGATTACTGGTATCAGGTTGTATCAGGTTATATCCATCAAGGAGAAAAATACCTTTCAACAGGAAATTTTCCCAGAAGTCTCTGTTATCTTTTGGAAGGTATCTGCAGATCATTTGGAATTGGCTACCATCTGTAATCTAAGTCCCTAAAGGATAATAGATTGTGCAGCAAGTTTAATTGCAGAATTTTTAAAAATATGAGATTCTCCAAAATCTTTTTAAATTTATAAGTAAAAATAAGCAAATAAAACTTTTTCACCTGCTCCTGATCAGAAAACTGCAGTAAGTCAGACTTGATTTTAAAAGAAGTTATCCATGTTGAAAAAAAAGAAACTTCAGCGTTTAGTGATTTATATAGTACCTTAAAAATATGTGCAGCTTTAATGACAAATCAACTTAAAAGTTTAAAAGTTTAACAAAGAGATCTTCATTTTACAGGTACTTTTTAAAATGTCTTAGTAACCATTTTACATTTTAACATTAAACCTTTAAAGAGCTGAAAGTAGATTCTGTATAAAACAGCAGTCATTGAGTTTGACTGACAGAGTATCTTTTTCTAAGCCATCCTTTATCCCTTTAGGATATTCCTGCTAAGCTAAAGCTGTAAGAAACAACACAAACAAAAGCTCTTTCCTCTTTCCACCCACAAATGACTTTTTAAGCAGAATGTTGGCCTTCCCCCACAGGTCTTCCCACTGATTGTCCTCCTCATCTTTCACAAGAGGATGTCAGTTCTCCTCAGCTGAGAGTTTTTTAAGGTACAGGGTTTTGCACTTAACTACATAGCTCCACCCTAGGCCTCCACAGGGAGTATAACTACATGCTGTTCAATACCTTTCTAAAGCTTAGCCTGGAGACAGAATATTAATGGAGGATTGACTGGAAGACGTGATGCAAACATTCCTCCAGGTGCTTTAAAATCTATCCCCAATGAAAGGCTGTGCAACTCTTGCCTTGCAGAACTGTTCTTACCTGGCTGTGCTGTTGTGGGATCCCAGCAGCCTTTATTGAGGACCAGAATAAAAAACAGCCATGAAACTGCTTCCTGGAAAACAGTGGTTTAGAACACACTGGTGAAATTCCTTCCTGGTATTAATACTGAAAAAAGTCAATGCCGCTTCTGAACAACAATACTATTCCTTACAGGCAGTGCAAGTTGCACATCTAACCATGTATCTTTCTCTGAAGTGGCAGCTCTCAGGCAGAGCAAAAGTCCAGTCTACTTCTACCACACACTTTGTGTGTCTAAGCTCACTGGACGGGTTTGCTGTTACTTAACTTTCACCTTACTCTGCTTACTTGTTCATTTATCTTACCTGTTTGTAAGTCTCATTAAGTCCTTTATGGAACAAAGCAGGTATAAAATGGATTGGGTTCTGTGTAAGCAAGAGTTACTATATACATAAAGAAATCTGCTGGGTTCATGAGAGAGATTTTAATCTGAAATCAGAGTTTGAAAATATGCTTCAGGATGCTAATGAGGATCTAACCAGAGATCAGGCTTCACATAGAGAGTTTAGATTGAAGACTGTTTTCTTTTTACATAACATTTTATAAATGTAATGTTTTGAAAATAATAGGTACATTTAAATGATAGAATTTTTTATATTATCCCTTTCTCATTTAATTAGAACAGAATTTCTTTACAATTGTACATCTATAATAAATTTAAATATCTAGTAATATCTAAGAAGTAGCATTTTTGGAATTCTGTGTGCAATTGACTTGTCATTTATGACTTTCTTATCCCCATCCAGTATCTGAGGTAACTCACAATTAAAATACATATATGCATGTGTATTATCAGGCAAAGGTAAAAGAAATCAAAAGCTAACAAAAAATACTTAATTGTACTCAGGCATCAAATTCAGCACTGAGTTTTCTGACATCCAAAGCTAAGAGGGAAACAAAATAAGTTACAAAGCTTTCCATTTCTGATAACAAAAAAAATAGTATATTTCCCATGGTCCTTATAAATATATAATAATACATACATACATACATAAATATATATGTCCTTATGTGTACCTATATATAACATACTGTTATATGCATTAGATGTTATATAACATAATGCTCAACTCATCTTTATACTTGCCTAAAATAAAACCACAAATTCCAAAAATTAATCTTAGCTGGGCATGGTGGCTCCCACTTGTAGCTGTAGCAACTAAGAATGCTGAGGTAGGAGAATCGCTTGAACCCAGGTTACAGTGAACTATGATCACACTACTGCACTCCAGCCTGTGCAACAGAGCAAGACCCCATCTCTCGAAAAAAAAATAGCTTTTTTAATTGGAGAGACATCTTTTTGGACAATACCTTGGTACATTGTGTTTTGTCAGTTTTGTCCTGTTTTTATATATGTTAGAATTAGAATGGGTCCCAGTCAAAAGCTACTTGGAATATATAGGAAATATATGACATGCCATACTGACTTACAGTGTGTATATTTTTTACAGTACACTCCCGATCATGTAGTTGGACCTGGAGCAGACATTGACCCCACTCAAATAACTTTTCCTGGATGCATTTGTGTCAAAACTCCCTGCCTCCCTGGCACTTGCTCCTGTCTCCGCCATGGAGAGAACTATGATGATAATTCATGCCTTAGAGATATAGGATCTGGAGGAAAGTATGCGGAGCCTGTTTTTGAATGCAATGTCCTGTGCCGATGCAGTGACCACTGCAGAAATAGAGTGGTCCAGAAAGGCCTGCAGTTCCACTTCCAAGTATTCAAGACGCCTAAAAAAGGCTGGGGACTTCGTACCTTGGAATTTATACCAAAAGGAAGGTTTGTCTGTGAATATGCTGGTGAGGTTTTAGGATTCTCTGAAGTTCAGAGAAGAATTCACTTACAAAGAAATTCTGACTCCAATTACATTATAGCCATCAGGGAACATGTTTATAATGAGCAGATAATAGAAACATTTGTCGACCCTACTTTTATAGGAAATATTGGAAGATTCCTTAATCATTCTTGTGAGCCAAACCTATTGATGATTCCTGTCCGAATTGACTCAATGGTACCTAAGTTGGCACTTTTTGCAGCCAAAGACATCGTGCCAGAAGAAGAACTCACTTATGATTATTCAGGAAGATACCTTAATCTAACAGGCAGTGAAGACAAAGGAAGGCTAGATAATGGGAAACTAAGAAAACCTTGTTACTGTGGTGCCAAATCATGTACTGCTTTCCTGCCTTTTGACAGTTCTCTGTACTGCCCCTTAGAAAAGTCGAACGTCAGTTGTGGAAATGAGAAGGAACCCAGCATGTGTGGCTCAGCCCCTTCTGTGTTCCCCTCCTGCAAGCGATTGACCCCTGAGGTGAGTCTATTCAGTGATAAGCAGCTTGCCCCTCCGTCTAGTGGAAGACTGGTTGGCTACCTTTGCCTCTGCCTAGTTACCTAAGTTTAACTCAGGAATGTGGCAGAGACTACAAGTTGTCCATCAGTATCCTTTCTCCCTTTCTGTAATATAATTCTCCATTTAACTTGAGTACATGACTACCCAGAATACTCTCTTTCCTAGTAAGATTTGTCTGAGTAACTGTTCTAGCTAAAGGGATATAAGCAAAACTGGCAAGTCCTTAAATGGAGATATCCTGCCCATCACCTCCTTTTTCTTCCTGCTGGCTGGAATGTATACATGGTGACTGGAACTGGAGCAGTCATCCTAAACCCCAGGATGATTCTGGGAAAGGAAGTTATTGCATAGAAAATCAACAAAGTTGAAAGGAGTCTAGGTATCTGGTACTGTAAAAAACATCCTGCCAGTCATGATCTGACACCTTTGTACTTTCAGATGAAAAATAGTCTCTCCCTTGTGTAAGCCACTGTTGCTGTAAGTTTTCTAGCACTCACATCAAACCTAATCATAATGATCCAAGAAAACCCTTGTGGCTGCATACCTAAACCCTGCTTTCCAACAAATTTTAACAGTAATAAAACTGATATTTGGATTTCTGTCTGGCTGATTCCTGCATCCTACTTACTTGTTGCTAAGCATGGATCAAGAAAAAGGCATTATTAACTATCACCTGCTAAAACCCTAATAATTAGTAGTGAAAAATATAACCATGAAAATTACACATTGTAAATTTTTCATTATATATTTGGCTGTACTCCAAAGCTTGTGAAGTTATACTTCAAAACTTCAGACAGCCTCACTTCATATATAAAAAACAGAAAAATAACCCTGTCAACACCACGGAAGGAGATGAGAGTTTTATAATCCCATTTAAACTTCTAGAGCAGCAACGATCTCTAACTACCTTCTTAAAGCAGGGATGTTACAAAAATATAGTTACCATGGAGGTTTATCAGACATTTTGAAAGCTAAAATAATTACTAGAGCCTCTATGATATTAAGTAATTTAATTTCTTCTCTAATACATTTAAGCCCTACCACTAGGAGGCCCTGCACTCTAAACATTATAGGAAACCGTATTAAATATAATGCTATTCCTCTGTAATATAAATACATAATACACTTTAAATAAGTGAAATGTACAGCATGTGAATTATATCTCAAAGCTGGGTTGTTTTTAAGTATCTTAGGATTTACATGTTCATATAACATGTGGAATGGTTCCCTGCAAACAAACAGTATATATTTATAGAGTATACATAAAATGTATACTCTAGAGACAAGGGCACAAACAGCCCCCTCGAACTCAGTGCCTCTGCCAGAGAGACAACTGAGTGAATATGGGCCCATGGAAATTTTTTGTCCTCAGGCACTAGTTTATTCTTATATAGCACTTAGTCCTAGAAACCAGATTCCTAAGGTAAGAGTCAAAGAGTCTTTATTCCAAGTCTTTTCTAATCTCAGCAGCAAGTTAACTGCATTTGTTTGCTTCATTGCCTATTCTTGAGAATGCTCACACTTCTTTTAAGAGAAAACATTTAAAAATATACATCCACTTGACTATTATTCCATAATAAAATAATAACATTTTTATAATTATAAATCATAAGGTTCTAATTTTAAAAGATGGGGCCAGGCACAGTGGCTCACAACCTGTAATCCCAGCACTTTGGGAGGCTGAGGCAGGCAGATCACTTGAGATCAGGAGTTTGAGACCAACCTGGCCAACATGATGAAACCCCATCTCTACTAAAAATATAAAAATTAGCTAGATGTGGTGGCACATGCCTATAGTCCCAACTACTTGGGAGGCTGGGGCACGAGAATCGCTAAAGCCCAAGAGGCAGAGGTTGCAGTGAGCCAAGGTTGCACCACTGTACTCTACCCAGGGTGACAGAGCGAAACTCTGTCTCAAGAAAAAAAAATAGTTGCAGTTTTTGCATTGTTGGAATTCGCTATTTGATATTGGAATACTTTCTTCAATAAATGTGGTCATGTTATATATTATTTTAATGGGCATTTCTTGCTTTGTGTTTTTTGGCTAATTCTTACTTGCTGTCTATGTTTATTTTAGACTATGAAAATGAGATTAGACAAAAAGCAAATTCGAGCAATTTTCTTATTCGAGTTTAAAATGGGTCGTAAAGCAGCAGAGACAACTCGCAACATCAACAACGCATTTGGCCCAGGAACTGCTAATGAACGTACAGTGCAGTGGTGGTTCAAGAAGTTTTGCAAAGGAGATGAGAGCCTTGAAGATGAGGAGCGTAGTGGCCGGCCATCGGAAGTTGACAACGACCACCTGAGAGCAATCATTGAAGCTGATCCTCTTACAACTACACGAGAAGTTGCTGAAGAACTCAATGTCAACCATTCTACAGTCGTTCGGCATTTGAAGCAAATTGGAAAGGTGAAAAAGCTCGATAAGTGGGTGCCTCATGAGCTGACCGAAAATCAAAAAAATCGTCGTTTCGAAGTGTCATCTTCTCTTATTCTGCGCAACAACAATGAACCATTTCTCGATCGGATTGTGACATGCGATGAAAAGTGGATTTTATATGATAATCGGCGACGATCAGCTCAGTGGTTGGATCAAGAAGAAGCTCCGAAGCACTTCCCAAAGCCAATCTTGCACCAAAAAAAGGTCATGGTCACTATTTGGTGGTCTGCTGCTGGTCTGATCCACTACAGCTTTCTGAATCCTGGTGAAACCGTTACTTCTGAGAAGTATGCTCAGGAAATTGATGAGATGCACCAAAAACTGCAACGCCTGGCATTGGTCAACAGAAAGGGCCCAATTCTTCTCCACGACAATGCCCGACCACATGTCATACAACCCACACTTCAAAAGTTGAATGAATTGGGCTATGAAGTTTTGCCTCATCCGCCATATTCACCTGACCTCTTGCCAACCAACTACCACATCTTCAAGCATCTCAACAACTTTTTACAGGGAAAACGCTTCCACAACCAGCAGGATGCAGAAAATGCTTTCCAAGAGTTCATCGAATCCCGAAGCAGGGATTTTTACACTACAGGAATAAACCAACTTATTTCCCGTTGGCAAAAATGTGTTGATTGTAATGGTTCCTATTTTGATTAATAAAAATGTGTTTGAGCCTAGTTATAATGATTTAAAATTCACGGTCCAAAACTTCAGTTAGTTTTGCACCAACCCAGTATCTTCATAGAATTAAAGCATAAATTAAAATTTCATTTGAAGTAGATCCATGGACTTCATTAAGAATATAGAAACGTGGCCTGGAATGGTGGCTTACAACTGTAATCCCAGCACTTTGGGAGGCCAAGGCAGGCAGATTAGTTGAGTCCAATAGTTTAGAACCAGTCTGGTCAACTTAATAAGACCCTGACTCTAATAAAATATTTAAAAAAAAAAAGAAAGAAAAATACCTTGCAAAACATTTTAGCCCAAGAATAAGAAAGATCATACTTGAATAACCAAGTTTTTCTTTAAACACTTTTTTTTTAATTTTCAAATGACTATTCACAAAATATCAGTGGCTGTTAGATTTTGTTCTTGGCCAAATGGAAAATTTTGTCCTAATTAAAATGTAGTTAACTCTCCAGTATGTCACCATTGAACAAATCACTTAACCTCTCCAAGTCAAAGTTTCCTTAGTTGGGAAGATTGAGTTAACACATACAAAGGGGTTAGAATAATGCTTGAGTACATAGAAAATATTCAATAAATGTAAATTATTAGTCTTGAGAACTGTCTGTAGCATGTGACCTAAAGTTCTCCCTTCTATTCAGGTGTATATAGGATATATATAGACATTAAGATATAATGTCCTTCAATGGCAGACGTAAAGGAGAAAAAAGTCACAGAGAAGTGACCAGAAGGGTTAGAGCTGAGCAAGAGAGGTTCCTGCCCTGAGCCCTGCATTTTAGAGTGCATAGGGTTACACATATATGCACGCACACGTGAGTTAAAGAAGACATGGATACCGACTGGGTGCAGTGGCTCATGCCTGTAATCCCAGCACTTTGGGAGGCCGAGGCAGGTGGATCACAAGGTCAGGAGTTCAAGACTAGCCTGACCAAGATGGTGAAACCCCATCTCTATTGAAAATACAAAAATTAGCTGGGTGTGGTGGCGGGCGCCTGTAATCCCAGCTACTGGGAGACTGAGGCAGGAGAATCACTTGAACCCGGGTGGCAGAGATTGCAGTGAGCTGAGATTGTGCCACTGCACTCCAGCCTGGGTGACAGAGTGAAACACTGTTTAAAAAAAAAAAAAGACATGGATACCATAACCAGACAAAGACATTACTGGGAAAGAAAACTAATACCAATATCCCTTTTTAATATAGAGGGCAAAAAAAAGTACTAGCAAATGAAATCCAGCAACATATAAAAAGAATTTTATATACCATGGTCAAGTAGGATTTATCCCAGGATAACAAGGTTGGTTTAACATATGAAAATCAGTAAATGCAGTATTCTAATGGGATAATTCACAAAAAATAAGTACTTAATCACTTCCATAGACAGAAAAAGCATTTGACAAGATCCAATAGCCTTTCATGTTAAAAGCAGTGAACAGACAAGAAATAAACAGGAACTTCTTCAATCTGAGAAAGGATATCTATGAAAACTCACAGCTAACATCATACATAATGATGAAAGACTGAAAGCTCTTATCCTAAGATAAGGAACAAGAAAATGATCTCCAAGCTCACCACTTCTGTTCAGCATAGTACTGGAGGTTCTAGCCAAGACAATTAGGCAGGTAAGAACTTAAAACTCGGGGCTGGGCACAGTGGCTCATGTCTGTATTTCCAGCACTTTGGGAGGCCGAGGCAGACAGATTACCTAAGGTCAGGAGTTGAAGGCCAGCCTGGCCAATATGGCAAAACCCTGTCTCTACTAATAAACTACAAAAATTATCTGGGCATAGTAGCACAAACCTGTAATATCAGCTACTCGTGAGGCTGAGGCAGGAGAATCACTTGAACCTGGGAGGCAGAGGTTACAGTGAGCCAAGATCACGCCGCTGCACTCCAGTCCAGACGACGGAGCAAGACTCCATCTCAAAACAAAAAACCTTAAAAATAAGAAGACAAATGACCCAATTTAAACATGGGCAAAAGATCTGAATTTAAGTCTCAACAAAAATCAACATGAATATGAAAATGTGCTCAACATCATTTGTCATCAGGGAATTGCAATTTAAAACAGTAAGTTAATCTTTAGCATCCACTAGGATGGTAGAAAACTAAAACACTAAAAATGCCAAAAGATGTTAAGGATGTGGAGAAACAGGAACTCTCCATTGCTCATTGAAATGTGACATGGTACAGCCTCTTTGGAAGACAGTTTGGTGGGCTCTTAAAGAGCTAGGCATAGCCTTAGAATTGATCCAGCAATCATGCTCCTGTTACCGAAATGACGGGTTCATTCCTGCTGCTCACCACACACAATGTCAATCACTGAGATGGTGAATGTTTCCAGGGAAGACGTATTTAATTATGTGCTGCAGCCAAGGAGAATGGGAGATAAAACCTCAAATTCGTCTCCCTGACCAACTACAATTAGGAAGGCTTATATAGTGAGGGAAGGAATTAAGGAGGGGTAAAGAAGCAATTAAGAATGAGGGGTCTGGCATCTTGTTTGGATATGGTGATCTGGTGAGTTTCAGTCCTTTGCCTGAGGGTCTGTTTCCTGAGGAAGGAACTCAGATGAGGCAAATGTAAATTTCAAGTTTTAAGACCTGAAGGATCAGTTTTCGTGCTTATTCAGAAACTTTTAAATATTTATGTGGGACAGTTGGAACGGTTTCACTCCTAGGTATTTACTGAACTGATTTGAAAACTTGTACTCATAAAAACACCACACATATGTTCATAAGTGTTATAATTGCTTAAAACTTGAAGCAACACACATTTCTTCAATAAGTGAACGGATAAACAAACTGGTACATCCATATGATGGAATATTATTCAACAAAAAAAGAAATGAACTATCAAGCCACAAAAAGTCCTGTATGAACCTTAAATGCATACTGCTAAGTGAGGGAAGCCATTCTGAAGGGACTGCATACTATATGAGTCCAACTATATGACACTCTGGAAAAGATAAAACGATAGAGAATAAAAATATCATCAGTGGTTGCCAGAGTTTGAGGGGAGGAGGTGAAGCACAGGAGATTTAGGGCAATGAAGCAATTCTGTATGATACTGTAATGGTGTATACATGACATTATGTATTTGCGAAACAGAACTTTACTGCACCAAGGGACAAAATTTTATGTAATCAATTTTAATCATTTAGGTAGTCAGGGAATCATAGGAATGCAGACTGTGACAAGAGAACATAACTATATTACAAATGTAGGAAACAAACTCAAGAGTAGGGGAGAAAGGCGCTGATCGGAATAACTTTGGAAATTACTGGAGTTTGTAAGACTAAAGGCAGAAGGAACTGCTTACAGTTCTTCTCGAGGCTTGATAACTAAGTCTGCTGAAATGAACTGACAATAAACAAATTAAGAAGAGAAAGACAATTTAAATTATGTCCATGCACATGAAAGTCTCACAGAATATGAGACTTAAAGGAGGGGGCAGATGGTTGAAGGTTGTGTAGCATAAAATGAATAGGGGCTTGAAGGGGAAGTGATGACAAGTTATGGGAGGAAAACGGGAGGAACTGCATGGTGAACAAATATTGTATTATGTAAATAAAGTCTCTCAGGTAATAAAATTTGTCTAGGAGTTGTTTATTGCTGCTGATAAATCTTTCCTGGTTGTTTGATGAAATTCTGAGGGAGGAGGCTGAAAACAATTGTATTCCTTTTGGAAGAACTTCCCTCAGTCAGAGAGGGGAACTTCAGGAGAGCCCTTCCCTGCATTTATGAGAATAGGGTGAGAAACAAGGGAAAGCCAGACAGGCCTGGATTCTCGAGCAGCTTCTAAGTTCTTTCAGTTTCCTTTCATTCAAAGTTCTCAACATGCCAAAGGACCATATGCTGGGGTATCATTTTCTGAGCCTTAACAGGGTACAATTCGGATATTAACAATTCTGCTATTGCCTTACATGTATACTGGAATTAAACAAATTGATGTAGATGGTGGGAGCCAGGTTTCTCACTGTTGGATTGGGAATTCACATTTAAGCAAAGGAAGGATGATCCATGTGGTAATGGATCAGTTGGCGACATCAGCATGAACTCATATTTAGCTTAAATATAGATACAGAAGGTCACATATAGAAATATTTCCCAATCAGTGTCTATATTACAGTTAGCAGGCACACATATATTTCCTTTCTTGGTCAGCGCAGAGGGCCTAATGCAATGATGCTCCAGGAGCAAGGAGCCCACTGAGCACCCAGAGCTTGATGCTGTGTCATTCTCCAACAACAAAAACCAGGGCTCTTGGGAGAAATGGCTACTTCTGCTACTAGAGAGGGAAATCAACAAGCTGAGACTGGAGCATCTTGTAGTGCCAGAAAGTAAGGAAATCCTAAAAACAAACAAATAAACACTGATGGGGGTGTCGAAGAAATATAGAAACCAACAGAAAGATCTCCCAGTGACCAAATCTGGAATAATTTGAGCAAAAAAATAAAGTAGTACCAGATTATAATCCAAAGTATAAAATATCTGTGAGTCCACACTGATATAAATAAATGATTGAATCAATAAATAAATTGGGAAAAGACAAATCTAACTGCCCATAAGAATTCTAAATAACCTAGGTTGCTAGTGCCCACAAAAAAAGGGGGAACATAAATTCCTACTCCTTTAGTGTAGGCTATACATAGTGACTTCCTCCCCAAAGAGTGAAGAATGGAAAGTTGAGGGTGGGGGAAGGGGAGAGGAGCAGAGTAACTTTACTCTGGGGAAACTTGATAGATTACCTCAGCTAGGTGATCAAGGTCAATATGAACAATGATAAATCATACTGGTAGTATATGCCATTGACAGGATGCAATAAAGATGGTACATTAACTCTGTCGCCTTGCTCCCCAAAACTCATAACCAAAGAGTAATCATGAGGAAAACAATCAGATAAATTCAAATACAGGGTCATCCTACAAAATACTTGATCATTATTCCTCAAGACTGTCAAGGTGATCAAAAACAAGAAAAGCCTAAGAAACTGTCACAGCCAAGAGGAGTCAAAGAAGACATGATAAGTAAACGTAATGTGGTGTCTTGGTTGAGATTCTAGAACGAAAACAGGTAAAACGAAAAATCTAAATCTACTATGGACTTTAGTTAATTATCTATGAATATTGGTTCTTAATTGTAACAAATGAATCATAATGTAATGATATGTATAATATATATATGTAATATGATATACATTAATGTTATGTATAATATATGTATCAATACATAATAATATATAATGATATGTAAAATAATGTAATATAAACATACCATAACTAATGTTAGGGGAAACTGGCTGTGAGATATATGGGACGTTTCTGTATTATCTTCTCAATTTTATGTAAATCTAAAACTGTCCCATGAAAGTCTACTATAAAAGAAAATGTGCCAATGCCAGACATGGTAGTGCATGCCTGCATGCCTGCAGTCCCAGCTACTCAAGAAGCTAAGGCAGGAAGATCCCTTGAGCTCAGGAGCTCAAGGCTGCGGTGGGCTATGATCCTACCTTTGCACTTCAGCCTGAGTGAAAGAGGGAGACCTGCCTCAAAAAAAAAAAAGAAAAAAGACAGACAATTACAAGTGTTGACAAGGACGTGGAGATAGTGGAAGCCTCATATATTGCTGGTTGGTTGCAAAATTGTGCAACTACTTTGTAAAGAAGTTTGGCAGTTTCTCAAAGTCCACATACAATTACCACATGTCCCAGTAACTCCACTCCTAGGTATAGATCCAATAGAATTGAAAACGTGTACTCAAACAGTGTATACACATCCAGCCTGAATGACACAGCAAAATGATGTCAAAAAAAAATGCTCTAATGTTCATATAGCATTATTCATAACAACAAAAAGTGGACACAACCCAAATATTTGTTAGCCAATGAATGAATAAACAAAATGTAGTATCCGTACAGTGAAATATTATTTGGCCATAAAATGTGCACAAATATTCATATAACATTATAATAGCAAAAAAAGTAGACACAGCCCAAATATCCATTAGCTGATGGGTGAATAAACAAAATGTAGTATCCATGCAGTGGAATATTGTTTTGTCACAATATTATTTGGCTATTCCATAAAAAGGAATAAAATACCAAAAAAAAAAAAAAAACTGCCCTGATGTGGATGACCCTTGAAAACATTATGTTAAGTGACAGAAGCCAGACACAAAACGTCACATTTGTGGTATTCTGTTTACATTAACTATGTGGAATAGGCAACTCCATAAAGTAGATTAGTGGATGCTAAAGCCAAGAACAGAAAGGAGAATAGGAAATCACTGCTAATTACTAATAGGTACATGGTTTCTTTTGGGGGTGATGTAACATTCTAGAATTAGTGGTGATGGTTGCACAACTTGTGATTACACTAAAAAGCACTTTAATTAGGTGGATTTTATGGTATGTGATTTATATATCCATAAAGATAAGAAAAAGAAGAAAAGGAAGGAAAAGGTGGAGAAGAATGAGGAGGACATTCTTGCAAACTGGTAACTTGTAACTCTGAAGATTTGTTTCTGGAAGAACTCTTTAGGAAAATGCTACTCCACTTGCTTTCTGTCCTCAAACATGACTGTGCCTAATGCTCCAAGCCTTTGTGGGTTGGGCCATTACCACCATCAGAGTGACACTGCTTTGGAGTGTAGGGAGAATTTGGACAGAAGTGCTTAGTTAGATAAGAAAAAAGACACATTAACTTGTCAGCTCTTCTTCTCAGCATAAATGTAACAGATTCATGAATAACAATGTATAGTTTTTGGTTCCTATTACTATTACTTAGAATTCCAATTCCTATTACTTTTAAATCTGTGTATGTATAAGTCTAGATATTTGATACTCATTCTTTATATTACTGTGTAGATTTAACAGATGATGAAAATGACAGCATAAATTAAGACTTTTGGTTTTCTGCAATAATAATTTACCAAACATTCATATATGATACATAAATTTCATGGTTTTCAACTCTGTCTTAGCAGAATGAAGCTTTCTCAAATTGAAATTAATTTTTTAAAAAACCGTCAAAGAACTACACTTACTGAAGAAGGATAGTCTTATTTGGTATCACGGTTAATAGAACACCAACTATGTGAAAAAAGAATTTTTTTAATGCAGACCCAGAAGTGTCTGAGGCAGGTCTCAATCGATGAGAGGTTTATTTTGCCAAGGTTGAGGATGTACCAAGGAAAATCATAAATCACAAGAGCATCTGTGACCTATGATTTTTCCAAAGAAGATTTTGCGAACTAAGATATTGAAAGGGGAAAACGTAAGCCAGAGAGGGGGCAAAAAGAGATGGGAGTGAGGGTGGGCAGTGAGGCAGATGATTGCATTCTTGTGAGACTGATTAGCTTCACTAAATCTACATTTTACATGTAAAAAGTGGGAGTGGAGGGAGTCAATTATGCATTGTTTTGTGCTCGGTAAATCTACATTTTTACATCAGATGAAGTAAACGTGAAAAGAGGGAGTAGAGGAAATGAGGCTATAACACGGGGTTGTGAAATTACAGTTAACTGTTTGGGCTCAAAAGGAATACAGTATTGGTGACTCCCACGTTAACTTCCCAAGCTCATCTTTCCCTTTGGCCTAGTGAGTTTGGGGGTTCTGTGAATCTACTTTTCTTTTACACTTCCCCCTCCCCTCGTATTATTCCATTTTCATGCTCCTGATAAAGACATACCCAAGACTGGGAAATTTATAAAGGAAAAGAGGTTTAATGGACTCACAGTTCCACTTGGCTGGGAAGGTCTCACAGTCATGTTGAAAGGTGAAGGGCACATCTTACACAGCAGCAGACAAGAAAGACTTTGTGCAGGGAAACTCCCCCTTCTAAAACCATCAGATCTCTTTATATACCATCACAAGATTAGCATGGGAAAGACCCATCCCCATGATTCAATTACCTCCCATGACACATGGGAATGGTTGGAGCTACAACTCAAGATGAGATTTCTGTGGGGACACAGCCAAACCACATCACCCCTGCTCTTCAAAATCTTTTAAAGAAAATACTGTAGAAGAAAATGAGACTCTGCCCATGGGTTTGGTCTGATCCCTCATCACTAGGATGATTTATTCCTAGAAGGTTAATTTCCACATGGGTAGGAAGGCTCATTCCCAAGATGTCATGAAGTCTCATACCCCAAAGAGAAAGATAGGGGGAGAAAGAAAGAAAAAAAAGGGACAAAAGAAAAGAGAAAGAGAAAAGGGACCAAGGACAAATTACAGCAACAAAGGGAAAGCAATCCTGGAAAACTCATTCAGGCTATACTACTGAGAAGTCCATACATCAGAGGCAGGCATGAAGGTGGCATATATGTATGTGTAAAGACACACACACACACACACACACACACAACACACACACACACGTATACACATAGGTTGTTATTTCTCCTGAATTTTAAGTTGTCTAAGTTCAGTTTGAAAGGCTTTAAGGAAAGCAAAGTTTTAGTTTTTAGTAATTCCAAGTCAGAAAAATGGGATTAAAAAATTGAAAATATTAGTATAGAGACAGGTAGTCAGGAAAGAATTCAGAATCCAGTCCAAATACTGTGTAGACAAATAATAAAAACTGAAAAAAATGATAAAGCTAGAATCTAATGGGTATACTATAGTGATATCAGCTCACTGCAACCTCTGCCTCCTGGGTTCAAGTGATTCTCCTGCCTCAGCCTCCCAAGTAGCTGGGATTACAGGCATGTACCACCACACCTGGCTAATTGTTGTATTTTTAGTACAGATGGGGCTTCACCATGTTGGCCAGGCTGGTCTTGAACTCCTGACCTCGGATGATCCTCCCACCTCAGCCTCCCAAAGTGCTGGAATTACAGGCATGAGCCACTGTTCCCAGCCATCTTTTGAAACACAACGTTTCTCTCTCAGTCCTTTATTTTTACTGAAGACAAATCACAGAAGGACCAATTTATTTGCAAAAAGTTTTAGTCTCGTTACACTTGACCTGATTAGTTGCATAAAGGACAGCAAGAATAATTATTGGTCAACAGGCTTTTTAAAATTGGCTTTCCTGGAACTTTTTCATAAGGAATCTCAGGTTAGACTTTTAAAGGCTTCTCAAGCACAGCCAGGGATTTATCTGTGCCTGCAGATACCTGTCTCAATTCCTCTCTTCTTGAGGTCCTACAATAACATGAGGTTCCTGGACCTGTCAGAAAATGACATTCTGTACTTACCACAGGTCAATAACCCTGTGAAGGAATTTCATGAACAATGTACAAGGCCAGTTTTTCCAAGGGGACTTTTATTTTTAGACAGAGTCTCACTCTGTTGCCTAGGCTAGAGTGAAGTTATGTGATCTTGGCTCACTGCAACCTCTGCCTTCTGGGTTGGAGCGATTCTCGTGCCTCAGCTTCCTGAGTATCTGGGACTACAGATGCATGCGACCATGCCCGGCTAATTTTTTTGTGTTTTTAGTAGAGAGGTGGTTTCACCTTGTTGCCCAGGCTTGTATTGAACTCTTGAGCTCAGGTTATCTGCCTTCCTCAGTCTCCCAAAGTGCTAGGATTATAGACATGAGCCACTATGCCCAGCCTCCGAGGGGCTTTTATTGGCTCTCTAACATCATATCAGTTTCTCAAAGCATTCTGGTCATACATGAAAATATACCATTCCAGTCAAAGTTTTGGTAAAATAACCAATGTCTACAATTATATCCTATTCCAAAACAAAACAGATTCTTACTGAACTTATGCAACTAACTATTTTGCTATAAATTAAGAATACATACAAATATTTTCTAAATTTGGGAGCAATCAGGTAGAGAAAAGGAAATATGTTTCAAATTTAGTTCACAAGGATATACTTTACAAAAATGTTAAAAGCTAAAAATAAATCATTTTTTTCTTGACTAAAAAAACCAAAACTGTCAGCAATATTTCAAACAAAAAAAGTCATAAAAACATCATTTCAGTCCTCTATTAGTTCAGTCCTGTACAATTAACTCATTCCATTTGATTGGGCTTAGCAATCCTCATGAACATATTAGTTGTCCAATGAGAATCCTGGACATTTTCTCTCTAGCCCCATGGCACAATGTCTAAAATTATCAGAAATAAGCATTTAAGAACACCCAGCAGAGTATTTTCCATAAACTTCCCAAAGAAGCAACTTATTTGTTTTTTTCTTTTTCTTTACTGTAGCTTTTTGGGACGAATCAAAGTAAAACAATAATTATCTGTGAATGACAAAAGTCATAGGACAGTGATGGTTAAAGACACAATTGTCAAGGAAATCTGGTTGTCTTTTTGGTGTATAACAATTTAACATAATATAATTATAGCTGATAACATTAAGACAACAGAATTATAGGAATCTGATACAATTTTAGAACACATAGTAATAGCATATAAAACATAACACAAAGAAAGTTAAACATCATTTTCTATTTTACATTTCTTGTATGATTTTTAACATATCAAACAAACTCAATATGTCTCCTTTGGCTTAAGGGGACCTAATATCTAAAAAAGTTAATGAGATAAAAAAGAATTTAGAAATTGAAATATTTCTTTTGGAAAATTTGTTAAATATCAAAGCTTAAAGCACTTGATATCACAAAATAAAAATGCAGGCCATTGTAAAATAAGTCATTTGTTTAGCCAAATGATATTTCAAGGATTTTAAAGGCAAAAATCACTGCACTCAGCAGCTCATGCTTGTAATCTCAACACTTTGGGAGGCCAAAGTGGTAGATCA
The DNA here is from genome assembly GCA_004027715.1 of Plecturocebus donacophilus. Taxonomy (NCBI): domain Eukaryota; kingdom Metazoa; phylum Chordata; class Mammalia; order Primates; family Pitheciidae; genus Plecturocebus; species Plecturocebus donacophilus. Next base: position 22,953 of record PVKP010009770.1, on the reverse strand, counting down.
CTCAAGTCTAGGAGTTCAAGACTTGCCTGTGCAACATAGTGAGGCCCTCTCTGTACAAAAATACTTAAAAATTTGCTGGATGTGGTGGTGGGTGCCGGTAGTCCCAGGTATTTAGGAGGCTGATGTGAGAGGATTGTTTGAGTCTGTAGGTTCAGGCTGTGATAAGCCATGATTGTGACACTGTACACTTCAGCCTGGGTGACTGGCAAGACCCAGTCTCAAAATAAATAAATAAATAAATAAATAAAAATAAATTCAAAAAAATAAATGAACAAAACTATTTATTAAATAAATTAAGCAAAACTTTTACTGTTTAATGGCATGGAGACTCAGTTTCCCAGACAATACAATCTAAATAAGATGGCATATCAGTCACTTCTCATGCTACTTATAAAGGCATGCCTCAGACTGCATAATTCATAAACAGAAAGAGGTTTAATGGACTCACAGTTCCATATGGCTGTGGAGGCCTCAAAATCATGGCTGAAGGGAAAGGAGGACCATGCACATTTTACATGGTGGCAGGCAAGAGAGCTTGTGCAAATGAAACCATCAGATCTCATGAGACTTATTCACTACCATGAGGATAGTATGGGGGAAAGTGCCTCCATGATTCAATTATCTCCACCTGTCTCCACCCTTGACACATGGGATTATTATTTGTGGTGAGATTTGGGTGGGGACATAGCCAAACCATATCATTCTGCCCCTCACCCCTACCAAATCTCATGTCCTCACATTTCAAAACCAGTCATGTCTTCCCAATGGTCCCCCAAAGTTTTTACTCATTCCAGCATTAACCCAAAAGTCCAAGTCCAAAGTCTCATCTGGTGAAATCATAGGTGAAAGGCAAGTCCCTTTCACCTACAAGCCTGTAAAATCAAAAGCAAGATAGCTACTTCCCAGATACAGTAGGGGTACAGGCAAATCAAGATAGCTATTTCTTGGATACAATGGAGCTATTTGGAATGGGTAAATACACTCATTCCAAATGGGAGAAATTGGCTAAAATAAAGGGGCTACAGGCCCTATGCAAGTCCAAAATCCAGCAGGGCAGCTAAATCTTAAAGCTCCAAAATGATATTATTGACTTCATGTCTCACATCCAGGTCATGCTGATGCAAGTGGTGGGTTCCTGCTGGGAATACTCTGGACCCCTCTGTGGTGACTGAGCAACCCCAGGCTTCTGGAAGAATTGGCAAAACCTGAACTATCTGAAATAACGAGAAGAAATTGTTGTTGATTTTTAACTTGTAAATTCTCTTAGAATTTGGTTTCCCCAAAATGAGTTATTTGCTTTGTGATGCTTGTTACTTATTGTATCAATTATATTTGAGAAAATGAAGAATAAAGTGAAGAGCTAAGATGTGACTTGTAACTTTGGCTCTGCTGAGATGTGACTTGTAACTTTGGCTCTGCTGAACTGCAACTTGTAACTTTGGCTCTGCTGAACTGTTCTGGTAAAAAAAGGAATTCTGTGAAAGGGACTAACCACATAGCTTGACTGCCGGAGACAGATGACAGCATGTAATAGGCTTCTCAGTGCAGAGAGTCTATAAATGGATGTGTAATGGAGAGGCTTATTACTTAGATTCCTTTCCCAGGAAAGGCATATTGATTATGGCCCTGGAAAGGAAATGCGACCCTTATGGAGAGTCTATAAACAGATGCATGAGGGGCGTCTGTCGTGAGGAAAAACCTCTGTGGTTGAGATAAGGATGTAAAAGTCTTTCTTCTCCTGCAATGTAGGCCTGCTCCTCTTGCAGCTTTGTGGTCAGGGTGGTTGTCCTGTGTCAGATCCTGTTCCCCCTGCAGCTGTGAGCCCAATGTGTTCTTGCAGATAATCATAAGTTTATGTTTAACCTATATTCTTGCTAAGGTGTATGATTTCTATGCTGACATACAGAAAGTTATCTTTACATTGTTCTGCTTTTATAATACCATGTTGTGATTTTTGTGCACCAGTTTTTGCAAATGTATCCTTTTTGTATAATTATCACTGAAACTTTGTGTAATCTCACTCCCCCTCCCCTATTGAAAGAGCATAATAAAAAACTAAGGTTTTCAGGGGAATGTCAGACATTCATGGAGCGGCATTATGTGGTGTCTCCCCTGGGCCCAGCTTTAAGGAAGACTTTTCCTTGTCTCTCTTTCTTTTTCACCAACCAACCACTAGATCACTTTGAGAGATCTTAAACCTGTATTGATATATTGGGAGCTGGTCTCGCCAATAGGTTTCCATGGTCTTGGGCATCTGTGGCCTGTGGCTTTGCAGGGTATAGACCTCCTCCTGCTATTTTCACAGGCTGGTATTGAGTGTCTGTGGCTTTTGCAAGTGCATGGTGTAAGCCGTTGGTGGATCTACCATTCTGGGATCTGGAGGATGGTAGCCCTCTTCTCATAGCTCCACTAAGCAGTGCCCCAGTGGGGACACTGTGTGGCGGCTCAAACCCCACGTTTCCCTTCCACACTGCCTTACCAGAGGTTCTCCATGAGGGCTACACCCTGCAGCATGCTTCTGCCTGGACATCCTGGCATTTCCACACACCTTCTGAAATCTAGGAGGATGGTTCCCAAACCTCAATTCTTGACTTCTGTGTACCCACAGGCTCAACACTGCATGAAAACTGCCAAAGCTTGGGGCTTGCACCCTTTGAAACAATGGCCTGAGCTCTATGTTGGCCTCTTTTAGCTATGTCTGGAGCAGTTGGAACACAGGGCACCAAGTCCCCAGGATACACACAGCACCAAGGCCCTGGGCCCAGTCCACAAAACCATTTTTTCTTTGTATGTCTCCAGGCTTGTGATGGGAGGGGCTGCCATGAGGACTTCTGACATGCCCTGGAGACATTTTCCCCATTGTCTTAGCAATTAACATTTGGCTCTTCATTACTTACGCAAATTTCTGCAGCTGGCTTGAATTTCTTTTTAGGAAATTGGTTTTTCTTTTATATCACATCATCAGGCTGCTAATTTTCCAAACTTTTATGGTCTGCTTTCCTTTTAAACATAAATTCCAATTCCAAACCATATATAAATATGAGTATATAAAACTGAATGCTTTTAACAACACCCAAGTCACCTCTTGAATGCTTTGTATTTCTTAGAAATTTTTTCCACTATATACCCTAAATCAGCTCTCTCAACTTCAAAGTTCTGCAAATCCAGTGCAGGGTCAAAATGCCACTAGTCTCTTTGCTAATATATAATAAGAGTCACCTTTGCTCCAGTTCTCAACAATTTCCTCACCTGAGACCACCTCCACCTGGACTTTATTGTCCATATCACTATCAGCATTTTGGTCAAAGCCATTCAACAAATCTCTAGGAAGTTCCAAACTTTTCCACATCTTCCTTTCTTCTTCTGAACCCTCCAAACTGTTCCAACCTCTGCCTGTTACCCAGTTCCAAAGTCTCTTCCACATTAATGATTATCTCTACAGCAGCACCCCACTCTACCAGTACAAATTTACTGTATTAGTCAGTTCTCATGCTGCTAATAAAGACACACCTGAGACTGTATAATTTATTTTTTTTAAAAAGGGGGTTTAATGGACTCATAGTTCCACATGGCTAGGGAGGCCTCATCATCATGTCTGAAGGCAAAGGCAAAGGAGGAGAAAGGCACATCTTACATGATAGCAGGCAAGAGAGCATGTGCAGGGCAACTCCCATTTATAAAACCATTAGATCTCATGAGACTTATTCACTACCATGAGAACAGTATAAGGGAAACTGTCTCCATGATTCATTTTTGTCCACCTGGCCCCTACCCAAAATATTGGCCAACATATTGGGATTATTACAATTCAAGCTGAGATTTGGGTGGGAACACAGCCAAACCAAATCAGATGGCATGAGGCCAGATGTATTTGTCTTTTGCTTGCCGTTTTTTCAGCTCATCCAAAAGATAAATGTTTTACCATCTCTTAATGTTTCACAAAAATCTTATTTAAAGAGAAAACCAAATTTTACCTTTATATTAGTGTATTATTAATGCTGAAGCCAATTTTTATCAAAATATTGTCAACAAATCCATCTCAATTTCAGTTTTATCATAAGGATTTTCATGTTTTTTTTAACCTTTTTACAATTTTCTATTAAAGAACAAATGAATGCTCCTGTAAAACTGTTATTCCAACAAAAGTGACTCTAACATCAATGTGCTTTTGATATTAACGTTTAATGTAAAGAAAAAGTAAATAATCCTTTTTAAATTTTAGCCAACTTAATTGCACATTGAATTCCTTTCACAAGGTCAGTCTTCCATAAACCTTCTACAACTTGCTTAAATCTTCAGTTTTGTCCTGCGATCTTACTTTAGGACAATAATTTACCTTATTTTCCAATCTTTTATATATTTTTTAGCTTTATCTGTCCTTATTTTAGTTCTTTAATTTTTTTAAAAAACCTTTAAACAAGGGAAAATTACTTTCCTTTTAACAAAAACCACATTTTCATGCCTTCTGATACCTTTTTTTAACCAAAAACACATCCTATCTTCTTTACTTTCCATGAATAATTTTTCCCCTGTATTTAGTAATGTTAATTATATACATTTATTACAATGTCAACTATTAGTAACTCTTATTTTTAGTGAAAACTTAGGAGGTAAGCAGTTTTAATTATGTACCAGATGCAAAGTCCAGAACAAAGGACAATGCATGGAGTTAGGCCTCATCACATCCAAAAGGTAAATCTAAAGACATAAGGCTGGGCACAGTGGCTCACCCCTGTAATCCCAGCACTTTGGGAGGCCAAGGCAGGTGGATCACCTGAGGTCAGGAGTTCAAGACCAGCCTGGTCAACATGGCAAAAACCCTGTATCTACTAAAAATACAAAGAAAAAAAACAACTGGTCATGGTGGCATTCACCTGTAGTCCCAGCTACCCAGGTGAGTGAAGCAGGAGAATTGCTTGGACTCAAAAGGTGGACGTTGCAATAGACCAAGATGGCGCCACTGCACTCTAGCCTAGGTGACAGAGCAAGACTTCGCCTCCAAATAATAAAATAAATAAATAAATCTAAGGACATAAGTTTATAGATGAGCTGGGTATCAAAATAAATCATAAAAGAAAATTTTATGCCTTTAAACATCTAGTAGAGATAGTATCTGTTCAATAGATTCAGACAAAATGTCTAAATTAAATTCTGAAGACTTTTTAAATTTTACCAATAATTTTTAAATTGTCTTAATTTACTAAAGATTAATAAAGTCAGGTAAACTGCAAGACATTTGAATTAAAGTTTCTATTTTTGTGATAACACATTTGAGTTAAGCACTTTTTTCTTTAAGCCAATTAATTAGAGCTTTTTTATATGTTTTGGTAGTGAAACATCACATACACATTACATGTATAAACACACAGACAGAAGCAGATCTTAAATATTTATAAGATTCTTCATTTGCCAGTTTTCAAAATCTCACCTCCACTTTAGACTGTCAGTCTCCTGATTACCTGTTTCCTGACCTAAACAATTGTTAGCTAGGCAACCTTAAATTTGCATTTCTAAAGTGATAGTTCCTACATGAAACAAGGAAGAAAATTTATATCTCAAAGCACAGGGCTAAGGAATTAGGCCTAAATATTGTATCATTGTTTGCTCAAATGAATAGGGGGAAAGGATATGAGTAAAAGTTTCATTAAGATGCCAGGAAAAGTACCTTAAGCAAAGGTATGCCTTGAACTTTAAAACAATGGTAAATTTTTCTAATGTATACTGGCAGATACCCTTACAAAATTGGAATTTTCTTAAAGATGATTCGTTTACAAAGGAGTTTAAAGATAGCCAGCTAAATGCCTGAAAGTTGTATTTTGGATTTTTGGCTTAGCTTGTTTTCTTAATTAGATTATCAGCTTCATGGTACAGACAGGAGATGGAGAAATACTGGGTAGAAGAGGGCAGTTCCCTGGCAAAGGCCCCACCCTCAAGCCTGGTTACCCATGGCTCTAAGTGAGAACAAGCATTGAGACATCAAGCACCACCTGTGGAGGTCTGGCCTGCAGACCCTGACTCCACAGAAGAACAAATGCACTCTCACACAATTACAGTGATTCAAGGGAGCTAGGCAGGGTCATTGGCTGCTTTCAGAGGGTGAACTGCAACCAAGACTCCCTCGCCATCCACACATTTATTCAGTAAAAGGTTTCATAACAGAGGTTCTAAGTCAACACACTTGTGGTTAATTACCATGGTTTAAAGAGTGGTTTTACAAATGGTAAAAGCTTTAGGTTCTGGGCCCAAAGTAAACACTATTAACCGGTAATTCCCCTTTGATCCCTCCCTGAGAGTACCATCCAGCACAAAGTTTACAAGTAAACAGAGTAGAGACAAAGGGATGTGGGATAAACAGATTTAAACTGGGAAAGCCTTTTATCATCCCAATCTTTTCCCTAATAATGGACCAGCCGCCTTCAGCCTGTCCCAATAAAACCTTTCAGCCTTCCTAAAGGTTTAAGACTAATCTATAACTTTCCTGTATATTTCTTTAATATTTTGCCAGCCACCCCGAGTGAATCTCAACAAGGCATTCCTGTTTTTGTGCCAAAAAAGTTTCCTTTTGGCCCACTACACTCTATCCTGTACCCATATAAACCCCAAACCCCTGGCTCCAGGAGAGGACAAGCAGACAAATGGCAGAACAACATGGCAGAGAAGGAAAGAAGAGAAGAAACATTAGGAGGAGTTTGGCTGGAGAGAATCAGCCACTGGACGGCCAAACTCCAGGGGAAGATCATCTTCACACTCCATCTCCTATCCAGCTCCCCAGCAATCCTGCTGAGAACAACCTCCACCCCTACTAAAACCCCATATTCACCATCTTTCAAGTTTGTGTGTGACCTGATTCTTCCAGGATGCTGGACGAGAGCTCAGGATACAGGAAGCTGTCACCCTTGTCCTCTGCCCTTGCAGAAAGGTAGAGGGTCTACTGAGTTGGTTAACACTTAAGCCATCCATGGACAGCAAGGCTAAAAGAGCGCCCTGTAACACAGGGCTCCTGCACCTGTCTGGGCGTATGTTCCCCTCCCATAAGGGGTTTGAGCAGTAGTGGTGACCAGACAGATGTGCCACAAACCTGTCACACATCTTCCAGGGGGTGCCAGGGAACTAACTCTACCGCTTCATCAGGTGGAGCCATTTAGCGAATACAGAAAGGAAAGCATGCAATATTTAGGGCCTAATATTTAAATATGTGAGATGCAGGCATAGGTGGAAAGCAAAACACAGGTCCCCCCAAATCTCAAGGATCCCATTTTTTATACCAAATGCTGGATCCCAAAAAAGAGGGAAAAGTCATGGGACAAGACAGTATAATGCTCCCACAGTGCACCTTACTGCAAGGACATTTTTTCAAGCCTGGTGGACAACTCAACACCAATCAGCCCATTTTGTGATCAGCCCATCTCCCATGGGATGATGACTGAGAGCAATGAAGATGGCAAAGAAGAAGGAGGAAGAGGGTGAAGTAAATATAAATAGAAGAACAATTTTTTTCAAAGGAAGCAAACAAAGATACTAAGCCCATAATTTTTTTTTTTTTTTTAAGTTTTAGCTGACCAGGCATGGTGGCTCACACCTGTACTCACAGCAGTTTGGGAGGCTGGGGTGGGAGGATTACTTGAGACCAGAAGTTTAAAACCAGTCTGAACAATATAGTGAGACCTCATCTCTACAAAAAATATTTAAAAATTAGCCAGATGTGGTGGTGCACACCTGTGGTCTCAGCTAGTGAGGAGCTGAGGTGGGCAGATCACTTGAGCTCAGAAGGTCGTGGCTACAGTGAGCCATGGTTGTGCCCTGCACTCTAGGCTGGGAAACAAAGCAAGACTCCATCTTTAAAAAAAAGAAAAGTTTTAGTCAACTAAAAACAAAATCCCAAAAATAGGATCTAAAAGGTGTTGAAAGCATAAAGGCTGGATACCAGCTTTTAATTAAATTGACTTCTAACCATAGAGCTCTTTTTAAAAATCCATTCAAATCTATTATTACTGGATTTTAGCTAGGAAAAACAGTTGGTTTTTTGTTTTTGAACTTCTTTAGCGAAGATATCTTCCCAACTGTTTTAACCAAGTTTATAACGACCACAGACACATGAGATGTCTCCAAAGAGGTGGCAAGCAGTTTTTTTACAAGATCCAGAATCACCCCAAAGACAGCTCAGAGAAGGAAAATTTCACTATCCATAAAAGGGATATAGACCACATTTCTGTCAGGCCATGTTCTCTAGGGTCTTAGCTTCTCAGCTGACTGTCCACACACAACAGCTCAAAAGCATTTTGTGCCCCCCGACAGACAGAAGAAAACAGGAAATCAAAAGCTTCCCAAAGAAAGGGAAAGGATCAATAATAAATTGGTACCCCAAAAGACATTCACACAAACATTAAACCTAGAGGGGTGGGTTCCCTAACCAGGAATCAAACCCGTACAGTGGAGGTAAAACTGCAGAATTTTAACTATTCGGCCACAAGGTGGAATGACCTTTGTTGTTTGCAGATTAAGAAATAAACTCAAACCCTGATGGGAATTTTAACTACCAGAACTATTTTACATCAGACTTTTTTGCACTTATTTTAGTCAAGAGAATATTTTAGGCTAGCCCTGATACTACTATGTGTCTTTTTAAAATTTTAATCTTTTCATTAATTGCTTAGTATAAGAGATCTCTAAAATCTTTAACAGCACAGAGTGAGCAGCTGGATAGGCAGTCTTATATAAATAAAACCTCTCAGGTAGTCAAACTTTGATTTTCCTTAATCAGCTAGGGATTTTAGAGGTAGAACGTGTCTTTCTGCAGCTGCAGAGATTTCAGTTGACATAAGAGGGGACCAGAAGTTGGTCAAATCTAACAAAAGATGGACTGAAATAAACAAAAAAAAAGACAAAAAAGTGATCTCTGCCTGCAGCCTAGCCACCCTACCATCCATTACTCACAATGCATTTTCCACCTTTAAACGCTTCAATGACTTCTCATCACTCTCAGGATGATGCCCAAACTTCTTAATAAGACCAGACGGTCACTACCTACCTCTTCACCTTACCACTTACAATTTACATATAGCCTAGACCTCTGGTCGTAAGGAGAAGTGATAGCCAGCTGACAATTAACTTTGACCTGCAGCCCAAAATGAAACTCCAAATCAGCCCCTTACCTGGAGATGGGGGTCTAAGCTAAAGGCTACTCTCCACCATCACAGAAGTGGGAAACTCATCTTCCTTGTTGGAAGTAAACAAAACTCCCATAAAAGAGTTCTGCTGCAGAGCTCCTTTATGGACCTCCCCCAAATCTGGGGGAGGTCAGGGACCTCTGAAGGGAGAAGTTCCCAGACCTCAGCAAATCATCCTAAAGGTCACAGAAATAAAAATAACCCCAGCCAGTACCAGGCATTAAAAGGAGAGTTGCTGCTGGCCACGGGCCAATTCTACTCAGAGAATCCCTCTGTGGTTACCAAAATGGAAGCCAAAAAGGGACTGAGGCAGGTCTCAAACGATTCAAGGTTTATTTTGCCAAGGTTGAGGATGTGCGCAGGAAGAAACACAAATCCCAGGAGCATCTTTGACCTATGATTTTTTAAAAGAAGATTTTGTGAACTTTGGTATTTAAAAGTGGAAAGAGCAAACAAGAGGGGAAAAAAGGAGATAGGAGGAAGGGTAGGTAGTGAGGCAGATGGTTACAGTCTTGCGAGGCTGTGATTAGCTTCACTAAATCTACATGTTACATGTGAAAAGAGGGAGTGAGGGGAGTCAATTATGCATTGTCTCATTCTCAGTGAATCTACGTTTTGCATAAGATGAAGTAAGCAGGTGAAAAGAGGGAGTAGAGGAAATGAGGCTATGACACAGGGTTGTGAAATTACAGCTATGTGTTTCAGTACAAAAGGAAAACAGTATTGGTGGCTGGATTCCCTAGCTTAGCTTTCCCTTTGGCATAGTGAGTTTGGGGTCCTGAGATTCCACTTTTCTTTTACAATAACAACACAATTTATGATTTTGCTGAAAGGAAGCCAAAGTGAACAAATTTTATGGAAAAATATATGATAATTTATTAATCGTATAGGTCATTATTTTATTACCTATCCAAATATCACTAGCTCAGTTGAATGCCCAGGCATTATCAAAGATAATTCAATTTAGACACATTTGATATTTTGTCAACTTTCAGTTACATAAAAACAATAGTTTCATACATGGTTTTCATTCTTGTAGTTATGAAGATACTTTCATCAAACTGGGAAAATTCAAATTACTTGATGTACTGAATAACCATCTCTACCACATACATTTGCTAATTTTTCTTAGTCCTCTAGTCCAGAGATATTCAATGCTCCCTAATTTATAAGGGCAGCCAATTGCAAACTGCTGATCCCACTAATTCCAACTGTAGGTAAGGAAGGAGACCCAGGCACCTAGGATCACCTCCCACTTGACTTCCACACTGCATTTTAATAGAAGAAAAGCCTGGCTGACTGGGTGCTTCCTAAATCACCTTCCTGTAAATAGTGGGCATGGTGTGGGGGAATCTCTCCAGAAGACATTGTTTTTACTTAAATAAGATCAAATCCCCACCCCACTCCTCCATCGACCAAGACCCTTTCATATGTGATTTCTAAAGCTGTAAACCCAAGACCCTTTCATATGTGATTTCTAAAGCTGTAAACCCAAGACCCTTTCATATGTGATTTCTAAAGCTGTAAACCCAAGACCCTTTCATACGTGATCTCTAAAACTGTAAGCCCAAGACCCTTTCATTTGTAATTTCTAAGGCTGTAAACCTAAGATTCTTTCATGTGTAATATCTAGAGTGTAAGCCTATATAAAGGCAGAGCTTCTCTTTGTTAGGCGAGCTTGGTCGTTTAGACAAATTGTCGCCTGGCTCCCAGCCGTAATAATAATAATAATAATAAACACCTCTTCCTTCCCAGTTTGGTGTTCCAAAGGTCTGTTTCTCATGGCCGATCCTGCTTCATAAAGTCTGATCGCACTCAGCACAGCATGGTGACCCCTGTGACCCACATATACACCTCTGGAGGGCCTTCCAGAATTAGAAAACCTGAAATAGCTGGAAGATCATGAAAAGTGGAAGAACTATCAACCCCTGCGGCACCTAACTAACCTGAGACATTCTTCTATGTTTTCTTATTCTGGCCTCAATTGACAAGGCCACTGGACTTTGTAACTAACCTTGGTCAACCTCGTGACTCCACACCCTACGACCCCCTCCCAGCTTGCAAACCTATGACCCCCTCCCAGCTTGCAAAAAAAACACCCTAAACTATAACTTCTGTTACTTTCCACTGTTTACCCCAAACCTATAAAACCAACTCCTATCCCACCGCCATTCCCTGACTCTCTTTTCAGACTCAGCCTGCCAACACCTGGGTGAATAAACAGCCATGTTGCTCACACAAAGCCTGTTTTGGGGGTCTCTTCATTCAGAGTGCGTGTTTTAACACCAACTTTACATGCTCTTACACTTGCCTTCTTTGCAAAACAATCTAGATTTTCTTTGTCCTGGTTTATTTTTTGGGTATTGCTGGGATTTCCCATACTCTCTTATGCTTCTTGTTTACATAGCCACAAGGCAGCTAAAATAGCAAGAAAGCCAGCAATATATTCTATTTCTCTGTCTCTTTTCCTTCCCTCCCTCTCTCCCTCTCTCCCTCCCTCCTCTCCTTCCTTCTTTTCCCTTTCCTCCCCATTCCTCTATTTATTCCTGTTTGCTGTCAGCCAGCTATCCATCACTTCCATCACCCTGCTGTCCCCTTGTCATTCATCTTCCTGCAGCCAGCTGCCCAGCCCCATCCTCACTGCTACACCCCTGGGAAAATACAAATTACTTGATTACTGAATGACCATTTCTACCACATACTACTTTGCCAACTTTTGTTAGTCCTGTGGTCCAGATATATTTAATGCTCCCGAATTTATAAGGGAGCCAGTTACAAACTGCTAATTCCACTAATTCCAACTCCACATGGCGACAGCCTCTGCTCACTATGATTCCTAACTGAGCAGCCCACATTCCACCCTCCCTCCATCCCTTTCCTCCTCTTTCCTAACTTGCCACTACTTCAAAGCATTTGTGCATAGTAGGTGGATGTAGAAAAGTGCTTTCAAAGGAATCTAAAACCTATTTCTCCTATCCCACAATGAATGTAATTGAATTTCTTCAATTAGAATTTTCATCTGCCCTCAAACAGTTTTACAAAGCGGGTTTGTTTTTGTTGCTTATTTTGGAAATATTTTCTTGCCAAATTGTATCTCCGACCCAGCTCTTGAAAATAAATTCGTTTCCCTTTCCTCTCCAGTAATCACCTCATCTCCCTCCCAGTTAACCCTCAATAACAGACATCCTCAACTTTTTCAAGCATAAAAATCAAGGGCAGCCCAAAGATTAATCCTTAATCTTCAACAGATACCAGACCTCCCCTCGATCCCAACTTGCTTTGCAGAAATTGCTCTCATATTTTTGACTAGTTCAAAAATTAATTTTGGCAACTAAATTATTGATTTTTTTTTTTTGAGTAGTAAGAATATTTTACAGCTTGGCGCAGTGGCGCATGCCTGTAATCCTTGCTACTCAGGAAGGTGAGGCAGGAGAAGGATGACTTGAGCCCAGGAGTCCAAGTCTGCAGTGAGCTACAATCACACCACACACTCCAGCCTGGCGGACAAAGTGAAACACAGTCTCAAAAAAAAAAAAAAAAAAAAAAAAAACTTTAAAATAAAGTAATATTTACTATTACCATCCAAGGCATCTTGGCATCCTGACACAGGGAAGGTCTCTTAAAAATCTCACAGCAGTTCTTAAAATAAAGTCAGAGTGGCTTTATGAACATGATACCTTATCAGCACTTTGGAATTCTGTTTGAACCACCTTGTCACCAAAACAATTCATTCATTCATTTACAAACGTTTGTCAAGAATCTAGTATGTGCTAAGTGGTGTGAAGTTGAGTCCATGAGCTCATAATTCATTCAACAAATGTTTTTGAGCATCTACTATGTTACATTCTGGAGAAATCAGGACCCCAAGCAATTTTCATTCTCAAAGAATTCACAATCTCATAAGGGAAAAACCACAACAAAATTTTAATGAGAGAGTCTACGTACTAGGTATACACAAAGGTATATGCAACCTAGTACATAGATATGCTTAGTACATGGAGTCTTCCATCAGGTCTTTGAGCCCCTATAATTTAGTGTACGTGTGCAAGTTTGGTATTCGTGTGATTGAGTTTTGCCTAGCTACTCTATGAGACGGTAAGCTCCTTGCAGACTGGAACCAGGTCTGTCTTTGCTCACCAGTGCCTGTCCAGCACTGAATGGATATTGTTGACTGAGCGAGCTAATGTTGGTGTGATGGGCTGGACATTAGCTTTACAATCAAGTTCAAATTATTTATTTGGGGACCTAATGCCTTCCACAAAACTACTATTTCAGCAGTATCCCAGTAATCCCTCCTCATTCTGTAACCTTGCCCATTTCTATGGCACTCCTATTCCTAACGGGCCTTAGGATATGTTTCACTCATGCTGCTTTCCTCTCTTGAGATGTCTCCCATGTCCAGTCTTTCCACTCCTCCCTTCATTGCTTATTGAGTTTTTCTCCATCCTCTTTAAAGTATCAGCTTGTCCCATCTTCCTCGTGAAGTATGTCCCACAGCTCGGGAGTACCCAAGGAAGCAGTCTCTGAGAAGAAAATTGGATCATGGGAAGATCAGGAGGTGCTGCTGGATTCCCACCTGTGGAACGGAAGGAAAGGAAGTAGACTGGGCAAATGAGAAGTCAGGCTGCAATGAAATCTCAGCAAAGACCTCAGCCAACCCACAGGGAGCTCTGGAGCTGAGGCAGCCTTTTAGAGTTACTCCATTTGTAGCTGTGGACAGGGTCTTTAGATTTCTGCATCAACCAGTCAATGGATGTAGACTGCCCCGGCAAGGTCTTGGGTAGGAAGGGTGATAGCATTCTCAGCAATTAGAGGAATAAATCTTTCCTTCCTTTAAGGACATCTGGGCAATGCACACAACATCCACTGCACAAATGCTCTCACATCTTCACACCCATCCAAATCACCCAGAGGGTTTTTAAAACACAGACCGGGCTGGGCACGATGGCTCACACCTGTAATCCTAACACTTTGGGAAGCTGAGGCAGGCAGATTGCTTGAGCCCAGGAGTTTGAGACCAACTTGAGCAAAACCTGTCTTTACAAAAAATACAAAAGTTAGCCGGGTGTGGTTACACATACCTATGGTCCCAGTCACTTGGGTGGCTGAGGCCAGGAGGATCACTTGAGCCTGGCAGATTGAGGTTGCAGTGAACCTTAATCACACAACAGCACTCCAACCTGAGCAACAGAGTGAGACCTTGTCTCAAAACACACACACGTGGGCGCGGGCACGTGGCCTCAACTCCAGAGTTGTTAATATAGTAGATCTGGGGTGGACCCTGGGAATCTACATTTCGAACAAATTTCCATATGATGCCAATGCTGCTGAACCCGGGACCACACTTTGAGAATCGTTACACCACACACTGTACCCACACAAAGCCTCAACCCATATAACTTCTGACCACTCACATTGTGCTTTCCAGTTGCCACTTGGTGCCATGTTATTCGTATCATCTTTTTTCAAGCTGCATCCTTTAGTGAATGCAGAGCTCTGCAGACCATGTTATAGTTTATGTTCTTTATGAAAGTAAATGGAAAGCAACTGCTGGAATCTGAGCAGCATTGGATAGGGTCACATGCATATTTCAAAAAGATCACTTTGGCTACAGTGATCTTTATAGAAGAGAACTGACTTGCGATGGCTGGGCAAAGGGATGTTGCCAGAGAGGACTCAGATGGAGTTAGGATTTTGATTATAGTAGTAGTGGAGAGTTAATAGGAGTTTGCACTGATAAAGATGAAGAAAAACAGAGATTCAAGGGATATTTAGGAGGCAATACTGACAGGACCTGGAGATGGACTAGCTGTGGGGAAAGAGAGATCGTGTGAGCGTAAGAATGACTCTGCAGTTTCTGCTCATGCAGCCAAATGTGTGTTAAAGCGCCATTTCCTGAACACTGGAAGAGAAACAGCTTGTAGAACATGAGGGCCTCATCTACGGGGCTTTTACAACTTTTTTGTTTTTTTTTTAATTTCTGAAAGCATCAAGTTGCAAATGCTTTAAAAAGATTAACTTGTTAATTGCTTCATTTTTTTTTCTTCTTCTACATAAACATTGACTTTTCCACACAATACCCCTTGTGTTAGGAGATATATGTGCCGTAGCTGTTGCCATCAGGGAGTGCATCTTTGAATATTTGATTGTCAAAAACTGATTTAAAGTCTCCTGAGAGAACATTTTGTCCTTAACTGTCTGTACCCCCAAACAAGTAACAAAGAACATCACACGGGCTGGCATTATTGCCAGAAAGTACATCAGCGTCTTGCCAAATTTCTTCTCCTCAGTCACAAGCTCTGGCCATTATGATGACAACATTTAAAAAAGAAAAAGAAAAATAGGAGAGTTGACATAAAGAAGAATATGATCAAACAGTGTAGACATCATAATTCGATTCAAGCACACCTCCTACCATGCAGTAGTCACACTTAGAATACTAACGCCCCTGGTAAAGTAAGGGTATTTTGGTTTTTTAAAAAGAATTTAGAACAACAGGCATTAACTTGTAAGATTTAGGAGTCTTTCTTAGCTCCGCTTGAATAAATATATAGCTTTTCCCTAGTTTTTCAAAATCTGCCTAATGGACAAAGGGTTTTTTGTTTCCGGAATACAGTAGTGTTATATCAGATAGACATCCTTTTTTTTTTAATTTCAGAATCTTAGGAGACTTACAAGGCTACATGCGAGAAAGATTTTTTTGACACTTGTCATTTGAAATGGTTTAACATATGACAAGCATTTATAAATTTCCTATTGGACAAGGATCAAATGGATTCACTCCCCATTTTAAAAAAATTTGTATTTCTTATTTACATTTTAAAACCCCTACTTCTTTACCAAGACACCTATACCTATATGTGGCTTGTGGCTTTTGTGATTACTGGACTTCTTGCCTCTATCCCCTAGACACTGTCACAAAATTCCAAATGCTATTTATATATATTTTTTTTTAACAAAGAAGTCATTCATTTGAAAATACCCCAATTCCAGCTGCAGCTTAGCCGTTTATAAACAGTGCCACTCTAAGGACATACAAGGCAATAAATAACAATGTATCCTTTAGCACAAATCCAATTTGATTATAGGGTCCTTACAGAGATTATGGGACATTAAAGTTGTAAAGCTCCAAGTTTATATTGAAAACCCACAGGTTCCAACAAAGAAAGTACATCCCAAATGTAATCTAGCAGGCTAACATCAGGTCCTCAATTCCAACAGATGTCAAAACTCAGGTCATTTAGGGAACATTTATTAAGCACTCACTACATACCAGCTATTTTGAGGTACTTCAACATCATGGTAAATCTTTTATGTTGTTGTTTTTTTTTTTTTTTTAAGGTCAGCCAGGTGCAGTGGCTCACACATGTAATCTCAGCACTTTGGGAGGCCAAGGCAGGTGGATCACTTGAGGCCAGAAGTTCGAGAGCAGCCTGACCAACAATGGTGAAATCCCATCTATACTGAAAATACAAAAAATTAGCCAGGCGTGGTGGCAGGCACCTGTAATCTCAGCTACTTGGGAGGCTGAGGCATGAGAATAGTTTGAACCTGGGAGACAGAGGTTACAGTGAGACGACATTGTGCCACTGCATTCCAGCCTGGGCAACAGAGCTAGACTCTGTCTCAAAAAATATGTAATAACAATAATAATGATAAAACAGAAGTCACTTCTTAGTTTTATATAGCTGGTTTCACATTTGGGCTTCCTTTACTCCTGGACTTCAGTTATAGAATTCCAGAGAGGAAGATCCTCAAAGAATGTGCAGTGAGGGGTCTACAACAGGTCTACACTAAGGGAGATGAACACATTTTTTTCAGTCTTATTTTCTCCCCAACTGGTTTGCTGTTAATCAGGAAATTGAGCCTAACACAGAAGCAGCATCCCACCAATATCTGCAGTCACAGAACCACCAAGATGGAGTCATCAGTGATTCCCAGGAGCAGCTCTCCTAATCTAGTCTCCAGGCAGAATTTTCCTGGCAACCCTCCCTCCTCTTTCTCCTATAGGAGAACTTAATATAATTCAAGTCCTCATTTTAAAGAGAATATAATTAAAGCTCCAAGGGATAAAAAGTTCCACAGCTCAGGGGGTGCAAATGGGGACTTTAAAAGTACATAATATCCAGTCTCAGTTTACTCCTATTAACTCAGTCTTTTAGAGGGAGGGCTCAGATAGGTGCGTTTTGAACAATTTCCCCCAAGGGCTTTTAACACAAGCCAGGCCTAGGCCAGGGACCAGCTTCAAGGACTACCACATGGAGACGGGAGATGGGAGATGGGCGAGAGGAGGCTGATGAGACAAGATAATACGTAAGGTCCTTGGCCTACGGAACACGATATTTTAACTTTCACAAGTATGTGAGGTCAGAAGCATTCCAAACCAAGCCACATGTAGGAAAGGTCAGAATTATTAACTCAGTGAGGAGCTCCAGATCACCAAAATGCAGGGAGAAAAGGAGGATGCAATTACAGACAGTTAAGAGATCACTGTAGATTGTGGGCAGAGAGGGGAGTACAAACAATTTACTCCTGAAGACTGATTTCATTAACAGTGAATCACTTTTGCAGACTGAAGTCATTTACAACTACAGTTGGACCAGTTAGCATATCCCAGGGTTATATTTCAGCCACAGAAAGCATAGAATTCTCTAGCACTGAGGCCAGATGAAGACCTCAGTTGGATTTCATTCATCTCCCCTGACAACTATTCCTGCACCCTACAGAAGACTTTCTCCTATGTTGAGCTACCTTGGCTGTTCTCAAACTAGTTTTAGAATAAAGAAGCATTGAAATGCTGCAGATTCACTGTACATGGGGATGTAAGTTAGTAAACTGGTGGGATCTCTTTGGAGAGCTGTCAATATCCAACACAATTTGAAATAACCATATGCTTTGATGCAGCAGCTAGACACCCAGGAATTTATCCCACAGCAATATCTGCACAAGTCGGCAAAGATATAAATAGGCACAAAGAGGTTTATTGGAAAAGAACTTTAATAATGAAAGCTGGAAATAACCCACATATTCATCAGTAGGGAAATGCTTAAATAAATTAACTCAGCTATTTTAAAAAGACCTAGAGCTGTTTAGTACTTTCATGAGATATACAAACTATATTACACGAATAGCCTTTATAGTATGACTCAATTTTCTTTTATAAAAATCATATATAAGTTGCCATTGACAGGCCAAGATGGCTGACTAGAAGCAGCAGCATTCTAAGGCTCCTATGGAAAAAAAAAAAAACATAATAAGCATGAGAATCCTTCACTGGCAACGAAGGTATCCAGATTCTCTCATCAAAATTGACTAGAAGGTTGGCGTGACCCATGGAGAGAAGGAAGAGCAGTGCGGTGCGGCAGCCCACCTGAGAACCACACAGGGAAGGGGATCCCCCTCCTGCCAGCCAAGCGAGGTGGTGAGTGAGCATGCTACCCAGCCAAGGAAACTGTGCTTTTCCCACGGAATTGTGCAACCCACGGATTGGAAGATCCCACTCACGAACCCATGCCACTGCGGCCTAGTGTCCCAACCTCAGAACACGCAGATCCTTAAAGCCTCTCAGCTGCAATCTGCTTAAGCCTACCGAATTGGGGGGGAGGGGTGACCACCATTGGCATGGCTGCCTGCTTTCTAAGCCATTTGAGATCCTTGGGAAAGGGGCAGCAGCCAACACTGGGACTTGCAACTGCCTAACAAGCTAAGCTCCCTGGGCAGGGGAAGGGCAGCACCCATTTCTAGAGCTCCAGGCTGCTCTTTTCCCCTGCTAGAGTCAGGGAGGCTAGAAGACTTGGTCCCAAGACTTGTCCCCATAGCCCAACACATGGCTGTGGCAGTCTATGGCCAAAGTGCTTCTTCAGGTCTAACCCTGACCCATCCTCAGTGGGCGGGTTTTCCCTGCAGGATCTCCAATAACTCCAGCCAGAGGCTCAGAATTTGGATCTCCTTGCTACTGAATCCGTAGTGGGAGGGGTAGCCGCACTCTCTGTGCACCAGCAGACTTAGTCTCTTGTCCTGGTAGCTCTGAGGAGGCCAGGCAGCCCAATGAGTTGGTTCCCTCCAGCAAAACACACACTGTCCATCAAGGAACAAAGTGCTTCCTTAAACAGGTCCTGATCCTCATGCCTCCCAATTGGTTGAGACACTCCAACAGGGGTTGTCAGACACCCTATATAGGAGCAATCCTACTGGCATCAGGTTGGTGACCCTTGAGGGCAGAGGTCCCAGAAGAAACAGGCACCCATCTTCGCTGCTTTCCAGCCTCCTTGAGTGACATCTCCAGGCATGGGAGCAAATAAGGTGAAAAAGGCCTGAAGTGAACCCTCACCAAATTGCAGCATTTGCTTGTCTGGAAAGGAGAATCCTTTCCAGACAAGCAAATGCTGAGGGATTTCATTACCACCAGGCCTGCTCTGCAAGAAAATAAAATCCTTTCCAGACAAGCAAATGCTGAGGGATTTCATTACCACCAGGCCTGCTCTGCAAGAGCTCCTGGAAGAAGCACTAAATATGGAAAAGAAAAACCCATACCAGTCACTGCAAAAGCACACCAAAATATAAAGACCAATGATACGCCAAAGAAACTGCAGCAACTAGTGTGCAGATAACCAAATAGCATCATGATGACAGGATCAAATTCACACATAACAATAGTGACCTTAAATGTAAATGGCTACATATTTCAATTAAAAGACACAGGCTGGCAAATCGGATAAGGGGTCAAGACTCATCAGTGTGCTGTATTCAGGAAACTCATCTCATCTGCAAAGACACACACACACACACACAGGCTAAAAATAAAAAGATGGAGGAAAACTTACCAAGCCAAAAATAAATAAATAAAAGGCATTATATAATGGTGGTAAAAGGATCAATGCAACAAGAAGAGCTAACTATCCTAAATATATATGCACCCAATACAGGAGCGCCCAGATTCATAAAACAAATTCTTAGAGACCTACAAAGAGACTTTAGGGTCCCACACAATAATAGTGGGAGACTTTAACATCCCACTGTTAGTATTAGAACAACAAGACAGAAAATTAACAAGGATATTCAGGACTTAAACTGACCTCTGAATCAAGCAGATCTAGTAGCATCTACAGAATTCTCTACCCCAAGTCAATAGAATATACATTCTTCTCAGTGCCACATGGTACTTATTCTAAAATTTTCAACCACATAATTGGAAGTAAAACACACCCTCAGCAAATGCAAAAGAACTGAAATCATAACAAACAGTCAGTCTCTCAAACCACAGTGCAATCAAATTAGAACTCAGGATTAAGAAACTCACTCAAAACCACACAATTTCATGGAAATTGAACAATCTGCTCCTGAATGACTCCTGGGTAAATAATGTAATTAAGGAAGATAGCAAGAAGTTCTTTGAAACCAATGAGAACAAAGAGACAATGTACCAGAATCTCTGGGACACAGCTAAAGCAGAGCTAAGAGGGAAATTTATAGCACTAAATGCCCATATCAGAAAGCTACAAAGATCTCAAATTGACACCCTAACATCACAATTAAAAGAGCTAGAGCAAACTAATCCAAAAGCTAGTAGAAGACAAGAAATAACTAAGATCAGAGAAGAACTGAAGGAGACAGAGATGTGAAAAACACTCCAAAAAAATCAACAAATCCAGGAGCTGGTATTTTGAAAAAATTAACAAGAAGATAGACTGCTAGCTAGACTAATAAAGAAGAAGAAAGAGAAGAATCAAATAGACACATAAAAAATTATAAAGGGAATATTACCACTGACCTCTCAGAAATACAAACTACCATCAGAGAATACTATAAACACCTCTATGCAAATAAACTAGAAAATCTAGAAAAAACGGATAAATTCCTGGATGCATATACTCAACCAAGACTAAACCAGAAAGAAGCTGAGTCCCTGAATAGACCAATAACAAGCTCTGAAATTGAGGTAGTAATTAATAGTCTACCAACCAAAAAAAAAAGCCCAGGACCAGATGGATTCACAGCTAAATTTTACCAGAAATACAAAGAGAAGCTGGTACCATTTCTTCTGAAACTATTCCAAACAATTGAAAAGAAGGGACTCCTCCCTAACTCATTTTATGAAGCCAGTATCATCCTGATACCAAAACTGGGAAGAGACACAACAAAAAAGAAAACTTCAGGCCAATATCCCTGATGAACATTCATGCAAAAATCCTCAATAAAATACTGGCAGGCTGCATCCAGCAGCACATCAAAGAACTTGTCCACCATGATCAAGTCAGCTTCGTCTCTGGGATGCAAGGCTGGTTCAACATACACAAATCAATAAATGTAATCCATCACATAAACAGAACCAAAGACAAAAACCACATGATTACCTCAATAGATGCAGAAAAGGTCTTTGATAAGATTCAACATCCCTTCATGTTAAAAACTCTCAATAAACTAGGCATTGATGGAATGTATCTCAAAATAATAAGAGTTACTTATGACAAACCCACAGCCAATATCATATTGAATGGACAGAAGCTGGAAGCATTCCCTTTGAAAACTGGTACAAGACAAGGATGCACACTCTCACCACTCCTATTCAACACTGTATTGGAAGCTCTGGCCAGGGCAATCAGGGAAGAGAAAGAAATAAAGGGTATTCAATAGGAAGAGAGGAAGTCAAGTTATCTCTGTTTGCAAATGACACCATTTTATATTTAGAAAACCGCATCGCCTCTGCCCAAAAACTTCTTGAACTGATAAATAGTTTCAGTAGAGTCTCAGGATACAAAAATCAGTGTGCAAAAATCACAAGCATTTCTTTACGCTGATTTGGCTACCAGAGAGCCAAATCATGAATGACTTCCCATTCACAATTGCTACAAAGAGAATAAAATACTTAGGAATACAGCTAACAAGAGATATGAAGGACCTCTCCAAGGAGAACTACAAACCACTATTCAAGGAAATAAAAGAGGACACAAACAAATGGAAAAACATTCCATCCTCATGGATAGGAAGAATCAATATCATGAAAATGGCCATACTGCCCAAAGTAATTTATAGATTCAATGCTATCCCTATCAAACTTTGACATTCTTCACAGAATTAGGAAAAAACCCTTTAAATTTCATATGGAACCAAAAACGAGTCCATATACCCAAGACAATTCTAAGCAAATAGAACAAACCTGGAGGCAGCACACTACCTGACTTCAAATTATACTACAAGTCTACATTAACCAAGACAGCACAGTACTGGTACCAAAACAGACATACAGACCAATGGAACAGAACAGAGGTCTCAGAAGTAACACCACACATCTACAACCATCTGATATTTGACAAACTTAACAAAAACAAGCAATGGGGAAAGGATCTCTTATTCAGTAAATGGCACTGGGAAAACCGGCTAGCCATATGCAGAAAACTGAAACTGGACCCCTTCCTTATACCTTATACAAAAATTAACTCAAGATGGATTGAGAGAGAGAGCCAAGATGGCCGCGTAGCAGCAGCTCAGGATTGTAGCTCCCAGTGAAAGCGCAGAGAGTGAGTGGATGCTGCAATTGCAGGCGAATTTTTGATGCCCACAAACTGGGAGATTCCCGGTGAAGGAGCCACACGGGTCACCAGCATGACTCTTTTGGCTGGCGTGGCTGTTTTGCCAGCACCCCAGCACGGTGCTTCTCAGTGCAGAGTATACGGGACTGGGTGCCCTTATAGTTGGGCTCAGCTGGTCCCATCCCCACAAGGAGAACAGCAATTGGAAGCGCTGAGGACTGAGAACAAGCACAGCTGAACCCGGGAAGGCCCAGCTC